>JAVQJV010007888.1:0-11072 GCA_036024995.1 Gadopsis bispinosus
TCTGTGTGTGTTTTGTTGTTAGGGTCTCAGTTAGCTACGTGTTTGGATATCTCTTCATTAAAAATCTGGATTACATACTGGCTGTCTGCAATTGGGTCCTTTCACTCTTCCACCTACAACGGGTCCTGACACCTCTCAGGTTGTTTATGAGAGCGCAGTATAGTAACCTCCTGTCTGGCTCTCCAGTCACCTTGTGTGCTGTTCCCATGGAAACAAGTTTTTATACTGAGGAAAGCAGTCTGTGTATATGTGTGTGAGTGGCGCTCACAGCATGAAGATGTCAAATCTCTACAATAACAATAAGTGTTAACTGAGAGCCTACCGGAGAGGCGGAGAGGAAAATACACATTAACCAAGGGCTAATGTAAAGTCTCTGTGTGTCCGTGTGTGTGTGTGTTCCAGGTTCCAGGATCTGAACAATGATTACCTTGCCCTTGCATAGGCCGTTGGAATTCAACAACAAATCCCTGATTTCCTACAAAGTGTCAGACATTTAGCGGATTCATGATTGATGTTGAATGTATATATTTCTGCTCCATGGAGGCTTCTTCAAATGAGTGTCTTTGAAGCCAACCACTGACATAAGAAAGGTTATAACAGCGATGTGTTCCTATTCATTTGGGATCAAATATGTTAATCACACTGAATAGTGCTCTAATGGTAATACAGGCGGAACATGACTGCACGGTTTAAAGGCTTCCCTATAATAATAAAAATAATAGCAATCAATATGTTCCACTTCCAAGAGGGTGTACGGTAAACGCATGTGTAACGCCTGTGTAACAACTATTAACCGTAATTCACACTTTGCAGATGGAGTGACCATCTGGAGTGACAATTATTCGCAGCATATTTTACTGCTCTGACTGTTGCAAAACCATATGCAAAGAAATACTAATTATATATTAGCAAACAGAGGATAATGTGATGAAGAGGCGTAAAAAACCCTCACTGCACTTTCCTATGCATACCTCAAATCCATTAAAAAAGGAAATGAAAAATTATCTCTGCGACAATCTCTGAGAAAGAGAGAGAGAAAGAGAAAAGGGAGTTCCATGGTTCAGATGTAGATGAGTTTTCTCATTTGAATGCCTTTATTTAATCACTTTCATATTGTTATATCTTTCTGCAAAGCATCCTGTAATGTCTGCTTGTAGAAGGCAATTACAGAATGTAAATGTAGAGTCACAGAGTCGTTCTGGACCTGCTTTATATGAAAAAGTGCTATGAGATAAACGTTGGTATGTTATGGCGCTATATAAATAAACCTGAATTGAAAATTGAAATACTGATATAGTGTTGGGCATAAAAGTTCCTTCTTGACCTTGGAAATTGTACTTTGACAATATATATCTATCAAACACGTATTTTGTCATTATAATCACCAGAAGTACCAGTTGTTACATTCAAGGGATTATGCTAGACTGGAACAGGTTTTAATAGATTCATTATTTTCTGAAGTATGGCTGATAACACCACAAATCTGTTAAAAAGCTGAGTAGCATGAAACTGCCTCCCACATTGCATTTCTGCAACCAAGACAGTAGAAGGGCACTCACCAATGTTCCTTCAAAGAGTTAATATTGGCTACCCTTTCAACCATGACTGCGCCATCACTTCTGTGCTAATACCTTAACAGAGGTCAGTGTTACCAACACACCTACACTACACACACGGACAGATATAACACTTCCAGTGTAACTAAGAGGTAAGTTTACATGTCTTCTTTTTGTGTTTTGCTAATAACTTGCATTGGCGCATTTATACATTTTATATTATCTTGATGGAGCCTCAGTGTTTGCTTACTTTAAATGAATCCCACAATAACACAAGCATTTCAAGACAAAATGGCTCCTGGGAGTGAAACCGTCGCAGAGACCAACAACTGGGAGAAAGAAAATCAATCGGGGGCATCCCATAACAAGGGTCTGCTCCTCGCTGATACATGGAAACCATGCAGACGGAGTCGTGCAAGTGTCAAAGGTCAGACTGAAGGGAAAAATCACGAGAATGTGGCCAATACTTGCCCCTATCGATACATCAGAGAGAAGCTGTTTTCAAAGCCAGCCTTGTAGTCACGTGATCTTAGTTTGACCTTATGTCATAGATTATTGAGTTCAAGGACAACGCAATCGATATGCTAGAAGACTTTCATGAGATGATAATATGTAATGCATTTTCTGGGAGGAGTTACATATTGTGATTGTTTTCCTCAATGTTTTCTATTTCGCTAATATTCATTATCCATTCTTTCATAGGTATGATCTGTTATATGCTGGATATGCTCGTTTCACATGTGTTACTATATACGTTTTATATAAAGTTAAATAAATTCAGTTATTTCAACCAGTTATGTGAATTTTTATGCGCTGTTTGGTGGGAGAGTGAAGTAAGCAGTTGTGGGACAGATGATAATGGAGGAAGTATGGCACTGATATTGTAATCTTTCATTCTAAATTCAGGCACCATGCTGGGTATTTCTGCCAGACACTGATAAATATTCTGGTCCACTATTTTGTTTTTGACTGGCTGACTCCAGCGCCCTCTAAATACCCCCCTCTCCAATTCAGGCCTGGAAATCTTTGCTTGTCCAACAAGTGTTCACCATTTTCTTTATTTAGAAGTATTGATTACTGATGGTCCTGGTCGCTGTAGATGCAGAAGTCAAACTGTGGTAACAGTTTTTGTGTTTATTGTACCTGGAATTTCACCTTCTGAGCAGTGGAAAAAATTTGTTCCAGGAGCTCATCCACAAATGGAGAATAGTGGAAATAACAGTAGGCTACATGCTTGGTTACGTTTCATTAAATTCCTGCATTGGGAAATGGCTATAAGAGGGGGAGTTAGCAGCTGCTGTGTCTTACAAGCTCTGCATTTTAACATTGGTTCTAACCCAGAAAACACCTGTGTTAAAAAATCGCTCTCTTTCTTAAACAATCTAACGGTATTCCACTTGACTGCATATTTTAGGAAATTGAAATGACATGAAATGAAATGAAACGAAAGGAAGGCTAACCCCCATGTCTGTGTCCATAGAGGGGCTGTTGAAGCTAAGGTGTTGTTTGACAACTGTGTGTGAGATGGAGTGGTATGGCTATGCTGCTCTAGGCATTTTGACTGCCATCCTCAGCGTCCTCATGGACCTCAGTGTAACAAAGCTGCTGAGAGGTACACACACACACACACACACACACACACACACACATTGATTTACAGGATACAATCTAAGTGACATAGATCATTAATGTTTCTCTCTCATTCCACTTGTAGCTCACCAGTGGCTTTATATGAAGCTGGAGGGCAACAGTCTGCTGCAGTTCTTCTGCTGGACTCTGTACCCAGCATGCCTTTGTGCTGTCGCATCATCGTTCTGCCATAACATCTGTCCCTTCTCCACAGGTCTGTCAAGCAGCAGCTGTAAAGTATGCCAAAAAACATTCTCAGCCATTTAATTTGTCCAAAAATCATCTACATTGAAGGCAGAAACAACAATAATGATTTGAACTGAAAGCAAGTTTGTTAACTGGCGAATATAGATTACTGACGTGACTGAATCCCTAAACTCATGAATATTACAAGGTAATGCCACTGTGTATATATCTGTAGTAAAGTATGGAATATTTAATGCAAGGTAACACATAAACAAATAAGACAATAAGGTGCATATGCATAATGCATATCAATAAGCACTGATTAAAATATGCAAACTACAGCACTCTGCTACACTCTGCAGCAGCAGCCTGACTCCAATAACTCAAATTGTATGTGGTCGGCACCAGTGGTGGATGAAGTACCACAGTGTAGAAATACTCTGTTACAAGTAAATGTTCTGCACTCAAAGTGTTACTTCAGTAAAAGTAACACTTACAAAGTAGTAAGTGTTGGCATCAAAATATAGATAAAGTACCAAAATTAAAAGTAGTAATTATGCAAAATTGCCCATTTTAGAATAATGTTGTGATGCATTATGTGCATTCATCAGTAACTTCATTTATCAAATAGATGTAGTGTAATAAAAAGTACAATATTTTCCTCTGAAATGTAGTGGAGTATAAGTTCAAGTAAAGTAAAAGTATCTCAAAATTGTACTTAAGTACAGTACTCGAGGAAATGTACTTTCCACCTCCGCTCAACATAGTCGATTGGCCTTCCTGCTTTAAATGACTGGCCCTGACTCTATCAGGATCTATCTTGATTTACAAGCCTGTTCTTACTGACCATGTTAGGATTTACATGAAAAAATATGTATAAAAGTTTTCAGACTGCAACTTTACTATTTTGGTTTAGTCTCACTGCTCTCATCATAGTGTTGTTTTGGACGGCAGCAGGCTAAAAGGCACAGTATGCTACATGCCGAGCACCAAATGGCAGACAAAGTTAGCAACAAGGTAGCTGCTAAATAGCTTCATTGGTTGATGTAGACCAAAACAGCACTAATGGGAGAGTGAATATTGGAGCATGACTACAAATGAATGCTAATGTTTCTTTGTAGCTGCTGGATGTGTAAATAAGCAACTGTTTGCTAACAAGTTTGCCATATCAACTTAAAAGGTGCAGTGTTGGGTTTACAGCTGGCTTCCACTGCCCCCAAGTGGCTACAAAATCAGTTGCTGCAGGGCTGCTGCTACATGTAGACTCAATATAAACTATAAATGACACCATAGTTTTGTTATTTATTAATTTTCATGGTATTCATTATTATGGAAGGTATACAGAACTTGAACAAAGAAGACCAAATGGGCAAACGTCTTTGCATGATTGTAAGGCTAAGACTATATAAAGTAAATGGCATAGAGAGAAAGTCAAGTGTCATATTATCTTTACAATTCAATGATTGTTACAGGGAGAAACAGGCAACTATGATTTTATCTGTCCTGCAGAAAATCTGGTGTATGCTGGTGTAGCAGGCAGTGCAGGGGAAGGCTTGGTGCGATATGATATGAATGAAGAGAGCATAGACTTACTTTTCAGAGAGGACCTCACCCTGCCTGAAGCCTGAAAACACGATGTGAAGTTATGATGCAAACTAAATGTGTGCTAATCTTGTTTGCTTTAGAACCACTGCGTCTTTCAAAAATCTTGTGCTGTTGCTTAATTTCTCCTCAGGTTCGGGGATACCAGAGGTGAGAACTATGCTGGCTGGTATTGAAATGCCTCATTACTTATCTCTCACTAATATGTTCACCAAGTTCCTGGGCCTTATCTGTACACTGGCAGCTGGCAGCACTGTTTTCCTGGGCAAAGTGGTGAGAGGCATATCTGTTTGTCACACAAAATATGCAGCTATTGTTTTTAATTAATTTAATTTCCTAATTGTGTGTTGTCTGCATTATTATGAGTTATGAACCCAGTTTTCTATATTTGTCTCCTAACATCAGGGTCCGTTTGTGCATCTTTCCACCATGGTTGGCGCCTACCTGAGCAACCTCTGCACTCTTATACAAGCCAATAAGAAGGTAAAACCAATGTAAAAGAAGTAGTGAGGGCTGTGCCCAGTTTTACACCCATTTCAAGTTGTAGAATTATTTAAAACATTTTGTCTGTCATAAATCCTAATCCTAATCCATTTTTTTAAATATATACACTGCTCAAAAAAAATAAAGGAATACTTTGAAAACATATCAGATGTCCATGGGAACAAAAACTCATGCTGGATATCCATACTGATATGGACTGGTTAATGTGTTAGGAATGAAAGGATGCCACATCATTTGATGGAAATGAAAATGATCAACCTACAGAGGGCTGAATTCAAAGATACCCCGAAAATCAAAGTGAAAAAATGATGCAGCAGGCTAGTCCATTTAGCTGAAATGTCAATGTAGTTACTCAAAATGGTCCTCAGTAGTTTGTATGGCCCCCACGTGCTTGTATGCTGCCTGACAATGTAGGGGCTCCTAATGAGACGACGGATGGTGTCCTGGGGTATCTCCTCCCAGATCTGGACCAGGGGATCACTGAGCTCCTGGACAGTCTGAGGTGCAACCTGGTGGCGTCTAATGGACCGAAACATAATGTCCCAGAGGTGTTCTATTGGATTTAGGTCAGGCGAGCGTGGGGGCCAGTCAGTGGTATCAGTTCCTTCATCCTCCAGGAACTGCCTGTATACTCTCGCCACATGAGGCCGGGAATTGTCGTGCACCAAGAGGAGACCCACTGCACCAGCGTAGGGTCTGACAATGGGTCAAAGGATTTCATCCTGATACCTAATGGTAGTCAGGGTGCCGTTGTCTAGCCTGTAGAGGTCTGTGCGTGACACTGAGCCTAGCCAAATGCAAAACTAGTGAAAACAGTCAGAAAAGATGAGGAAGGGAAAAGATGTCAGTGGCCTCCACCTGTAAAACCATTCCTGTTTTGGGGGTCGTCTCATTGTTGCCCCTCTAGTTCACCTGTTGTTAATTTCATTAACACCAAAGCAGCTGAAACTGATTAACAACCCCCTCTGCTACTGAACTGACCAGATCAATGTCCCAGAAGTTTAACTGACTTGATGCTGTACTCTGCTTAAAAAGTGTTCCTTTAATTTTCTTTGATCAGTGTATATATTTATTTTCTTTAGTTATTTTCTTTTTTTAAAAATTCATTTGATGTTAAACAAGTGACACCAGGAGGCAAAGTGTACATTGTATTATCACTAGAATAGTAACATCACCACAACACGTACACACTGAATTCAGGTCATCTGACTCACATTGATGCAATATGTTTATAGGTGCTTTATTTGACAACATGTCCCATGATCACTATCTAGGACAAAGACTTATTCAGGAGGGGTTCATCCATCATGAATGCATGGGGAGTGTGTGTGTGAGCACTGCACAGAGACAGAGACGGTGAGTGGATAGCTCAGCGTTCACTTTGACTAATGTAGTAGCAGGTACCCACCAACAGAGGTCACTTTTCGGCCTTTACCAAAGCACCTTTAATCTTTACTGTGAGTGGTCATAAATGTGTGTGACCTTCTTAAATGTGGTGACCTCTCAACCTCGTTAATATTTGACCAGCCAAGTGGATAAAAATTCTGTTTAATTTACAGGAGCAACCTGGTGATGTACTGTGTACTGGTGTCATAAAGCTGCTCTGCTTTTTGTTTTGTTTTGAAAAACAATTCACAAATTATATTATGTGAATTTCACAAATTCACGTAATATTGAGTTACAATGGTTTAGTACTTGGACTGGTTGATCATGCACCAGTCGAATTCAGTGCATGATCTGCCACTGTGTAAATGTATGTGATGCTTGACCATCCATTAAAGTCTTTACTTTTTTTTTTTTATACTTTTACTTTCATTTATCCAGAAATGCTTCTTTTTGGTTCTTTTTCAAAGGATTTTCACTCTATAAGACCTATGCAGCTTTGTAAAGCTTGTAAAGAATTTGCTTCAACAACTACAGTTTCAAAGTGCTTAGGGCAATGGGAGTTATTGGAAACCATAAAGTCAATTAAAGGGTCCACATGATGACTTTTTCTATAATTATTTAGCCTCTTTTTGTTTGGTGTCCTACAGTAAGTGGCAATAACTGCATATACAGTATGTATGAAAAGATTTTCAACTCAAATGTCCACTTACAAGATTTCTGGGGTTTAATTACATATAAGTTAGCATTAAATTATTTCAGTTGAATAATGTCCCACAGTAATCCACATCTACTCTATTTTGAGAAGCAATTTTCTATTACATTAGACGTTCTTTTATTTTATTTTTTCACTTTTTTCCAAATCGTTGGTGTCACAACACCCGACAGCCTCAGCGGAGCTGGCACCCAGCAGCCCTGCTCTGATCTGTGGAACAACTTTTAATCAGTCGGAGCCCCTCTTCTGTTTTTTTGGAGATCTTAAGCCCCCCGTCTGATGTTCTTTCCACTGACTTTCCCCACCTGATCCCCATGACCTGAATGCAACAGAGTGGGCAGTGATCTGTAGTTGAACTTACCACGCTCAATTTACTGGCCTGTAATCAGTCCCCAAATGTAGACCTGTGGAATTTTTGCATGAGCTGAGCGAGGTTGTCCTGACACCTTCACTGTGGACTGACAGATCTTTAGACATGACGCAGCAGTTACTTGTTTATTTTTAACCCAACTTTTACATAACATAAACAGGAAATATTAATATCGAGCAATGGCCATTTGTCTGGAGTGAATGGATCTTACTGAAATCAGGCAGTTTGTGATAACAGCTAGCGCTCACGTGCCAGGGGTCAGATTTGTGCAGTCATCCCATTATGACGCACTTTTTTAGACACACACACACAGCTGTAGCACCTCACATGGGCTTGAGGTAGTTATAGAAGGCACTGAGTCCTCCTTGTAGCACCTCCTGTATAGGCTTGAGGAGGGGGTTGTGGATGATATGAAGTCCTTTATCCATCGGGTGGCAGGCCAACCTCCTAAGCCTGCACAGTAGGTACATTTCCACCGGCACATTTTGCAGATCATTGAAGTCAACATTGAGAAGTTCTAAAGACTCCAGGAAGCACAGTGTCTTAGGCAGTGTGTGTATACTGTTTCCCTCCACGATGAGGATTTTCAGGTTAACCAAGTCCTGGATCTGGTCCGCGATGGTCTCCAGACGGTTGCAAGCCAGGTGGAGAAAAACCAGGCCCTTCATGCTGTAGATGCAGGTCGGGATGTGAACGATGCGGTTGTGGCTGAGGTTGAGTTTGGTCAGATTGTGCATGGTTGCCAAGCTGCCGGGGAGGCTCGTGATCTGGTTGTTGGCCAGGCTGAGCACCTCCAGGCAGGCGCAGGAGCCCAGCTCCTCTGGCACCTCGCTCAGGCGGTTACGACAGGCAAAGAGCACTCGCAGTTTCTTTAGGAGGCCGATCTCAGGCGGGAGGCTGGACAGGTTGTTGCCCCAGAGGTTGAGGACCACCAGATTGCCCAGCATGCCCAGGGCAGGAGGCAGAGAGCACAGGCAGTTCATGGACAGGTTTAGCTTCTGCAGTTCTCGGAGCTCCCACAGCTCAGTGGGGGTCCCATTGAGCCCCCGCATGGCCAGGCTGAGGGTGCTGTAGCCAAAGTGCACCGTGGCGTGTCTGCGGATCCTCTCAGCAGCTGAGGACAGGCTGGACTGGTCGTCTCTCCCGGCACTCTTCCTCCTTTGATTCACACTCACCTCATTCAACCCCTTGTTGGAGAAACCGCGGGATTGCTTCCCACCCATCGTCCTCGCAGTACTCTTGATTATGTCGCCTATAACAAGATGTCAGCATGCGATTAGCTGAATCACCAACATTGAGAGGACTGCTAAGGATAATGGCTGCTGATTGATCTCCTGGGTTCTTGAACGAGCCACACAGAACATGATCAGCTCCACAGGTTGCGGTAGAACTCCTGATGTTTGGCAGCAGTTACACTGAATCCTGGCTTAGTTTTTCCTCCCAGAGTCGAGTTGCGGTCTGCTGTAACTGAGCACCATGGGGACTCGTGGTCTGCGTCTCCCAGACCAACTGCCTGTCTTACTGGATTTCATACCCCAGCTGGTCCTGTCACTTTGCAAGTCCACAGATAGCAACCTGCTCCCCACCCACTACACGAGGACAGGACTGGGGATAGGATGCTGTGTGAGCTCAATCAGTTGAGGTCACTGCCATGATCTGAGAGTCTGATGCACAGAAATACATTGGTGCGCACAAGCGCTGTCACACTTGGCACATAAGCATGTTTGTTATGTTAGCTACACCTGCTATCTTTGCTAATTGTTTGACATTTTGCATTTAAAATTATTCAGATATCTGACATGCCATCCCCGGCTGACAATAATCTCTTCTCACTTTAGTTTTTCTTGTGTCGCCCCTTACCTTGTCTGAACTTAAATATGGCACCAAGCTGTCAGCCGTGAAAGCACCGAATCATCTCTCAAAAAAGAAATAGTTCTTAGAGGTATTAGTGGAACCTTATGCAAAGACATGTTGTGGTTTAAAGTGCAGAAGGACGTGGAACATTCCAGTATGTTCCTTGAAAACTACTGCTGCTATTCAAAATCTCATTCATGTGGCCCCGAGGGGAGAATCTCTCTTTATGTAAAAGCATTTACTGTGGTGCATTTACATTTTTGAATTTGCCTTTCCCCCCAGCAACTTATACACTGAGTTAAAAAGTTCTTAATGCTTTTTCTCCAAAGAGTTCTGTATCTCCATAGCATTCACTGAAAGCTATTTGTTCTACTTCCTTTTCAAAATGTCAAATGAAAAAATAAAAAAGGATTTACCTTGAGTCGTGGGAATAGTTTCTACTGTACGTTTGCCTAATTCAAAGATTCCATTTGAGGTACTTGTACTTTACACGAGTATTTCCATGGCATGCTACTTTATACTTCTACTATTCTACAATTCAGAGCAAGATATTGTACATTTTACTGCACTACATTTATTTGACAGCTTTAGTTACTAGTTACTTGACAGATTAAGATTTGATGAACAAAACATATGGTGAGTTTATAAAATATTAACAGTATATACAGTACTAACAGTATATGATGTTAAAATTACTACACTACTACTAGCAACAGTGAAATGTTGCTTACACATGACTACATCTCTAATAATAATCCAGTAATTTGTTATGTAATAATATAAAACTCACATGAGTGACTTGAGTGAGGTCAAGTATTTTTAGCCCAAATCACAAGTTTGTCCCAGACGGCTTTATAATCTGTACAGCATGTGACACCCCCAATTCAGGTATTATAAACTCCGCAAAAACTCCTTCAACAGGGGTTCTTTCCCTGTGAGAAACTTCAAAAAGAGCAACCGAGGGGAGATCCCAGTTACAGCATGGACAGATATGCAATAGGTGCTGAATGTACAGAATGTACTGTACAGCATGTCTACTGGGCTGCTGTCCCGACCATACCTAACAGTTTTAGGTACGAATATTGTTCTCTGTAATACATAAACCCTGTTAACATTATATTCTTAGCTTAAGTCTCACGTTCTTTATTTTTTTCTATTTTATTTATTATAGCTGTTGTAGTTAATGTATGATTTCTGTGGCATAGCTGCTATAAAACAGCAAATTCCATTTGGTATCTGTCTATCTATCTATCTAATAGCAGTAATGTTTATG
>JAVQJV010007899.1:0-10714 GCA_036024995.1 Gadopsis bispinosus
TATCTTCCACTACTGGCTAATGAAATATATCGAGACATTTTCACTTGTCATAGTAAGCCAGGTGTTTGATGTCTTCTATTCAAGTGTCCCAGTTAGCCATGACAGTGTGACGGGACCAACAGAGAAGTAGAGCAACATTTTTCAGGGGGGCAAAGTAAACGTTGCTCTTGTAGTCCGTTCTGTTTCTATATGTTACGTTAAATTACTACCATCCAGTGGTGTGAGACGGCAATACATGCATCACAACGTCGACGCTGTACATCACTTTTTAATATATTTTTCGGTTTTTAGCCACAACAACATATATTTTCAATTTGATCAAAAACGTTTTCAGTTTTCACAATCGTGAGACTCTTGAAAGTTAAGGTCACAGACGCGCCTATTAATAGAAACTACCTTTCCCAGGAGGCCGTGGTGTTTTCCGGTTCTTGCCGTACCAGTCACGTGACGGCCAACTATGGCTTCCCTCTCGTAGATGGAGGCGCGTCGTTGTCAACAAAACTGTAACTTTGTTCATTTATTTGTCCACTGACATAAGTTGGATTCGGCAATGCAAAAGATCAAGTCTCTTATGGCCCGGCAGGTGAGCAAAGCATGTCATGTCTGCACAAACTGAGCTGCTGGCTGTTTGTCCCTGGCAGCTAGCGCGACAGCTAGCTAAGCTAAACGGGCTAACTTGACAGCTCCTCTCGTGGCTCAAATAAAGGGCACATTCGGCCCGAGTAACAGCAGCTGTCTCGGCGACTGCGTCGCAGCTACGAGCCACTTGCCTCTAGCCTCACACGAAGGAATTACACGTGTATGGGCACATAGCTACGCCCCAGTTGTAAGAGTTTTACCGTTAGACAAGCGGCACAGCACCAGGGCACAGCACTGGAAGCTGGGCGTTTAGGGGGAAGTTCTCAGTTTGCAATGCAGTAATGTTACACTCATTGGTTGGCCGGTGGACACAACAGAGCGTATCGCTTTCATGCATCTGTCCCCCGCTTCCACTTTTTGATGTATGCAGTAGTGTGCTGATGAACAAACGACAACGGGGACAGGTTACAGCCGAAAAGCCAGCTACGTTACTTGACTTGTTGGGGGTTTTGTTTTGACAGGGCCTGAAAAGCCCCCAAGAGAGCATGGCAGACCTCAGTCCTGTGGAGAACCTGCGGATCCCGAGCAAGGTAAACTGTTCTTGTTGTGATCGATGCATTTGGGCTGCATGTTTCCTAAACGCAACCTCTCTCATCCTAATGAACAGCTGATGATGGGCTCACGTAGTTTGCAGTAGGTGGCTACTTGTCCTGTGTTTTAACTGTTTTTCTATTGTGTTGAAGGGTTCAGTGCTTCCTGCTTTGTTGACAACTGCTGTTCTTTTGTTCTGATTGATACACCGTGATCATAGTGAAATCTGCACATTTACAATCGCGCTTTTTAACTGTCATCTTATAGGGTCTGAGACGAAGTTTTACTGTGGCAGGTCACTGAACATTTCCGCCAGCCACTCCATTGTTAATTTTTTTTGTCTGCCACGTCGTAAATCTAGTGTGTGTAGAATAATTTGAAAACACTGAGATAGTGGTACCTGACAGTGGAAATATGGAATACATCATGCAACCTTAATCCCTGAGTATTCTAAACGCAATAATTGCTTTTTCAAAATAATATTTCTTAATATAAGAAAAGGCTATCTGCCATGATGGCAGTGGACCTGAAACTTCTACCGGCCATAACCAACCTGTTATTTGGCAGGTGCCAGGGGCTAATTTCATTCCCTGTCGCTCCACTTTTTTTGTGCATGAAGCAACTAATTTGGGCACGTTATTTAAAGAAAACGAGTGAAATAGGACTCCGAAGCAGTTATAATGATAGTGTGATACAACACGGGTTGGGTTTGAGATCTGAACCAGACCTATTGTGTAATTGATGTCAGTCAAAGCTTTGTCCACCATGCATTGTGTTCAATTTTGAACTGCTTCCTGTAAATGGCTTTAGTTACATCACACCTACTGGGCTTTGTAGACAGTAGTGTAAAGAGACTGAAGGCTCCCATTTATATCACTTAAGGACACGCACTTCATATTAGTCCTAGCACCATTGGTGTGAAATATGGTCTGCTGTAATAGTGTATTAGCATTTTTTCATGGCAGCATTAGAAAATGCAATCCGTCATGCTTAGTCACAGGAAGAGTTTGTCATTATCCACTTGCACAAATTCAATTCGTCGAGCAGACAGAGCGAAGCTGCAGAGTGGCTCTATATAATGTACGGTATAATCACTTAACTTACACTGCAGTGCTAGTTGCTGGCTTTGCTTTGACTTTGCCTTGCAGTGATGACCTTCTATTAATGTGGCTGAGTACAATTTGGAAGGTGACCAACTCTATTTATTCCCCGTGCAGAGTGATATCAGCCAGGTTGATTCAACCAGACGTTTAATTTCTCTCCTTCTAAAGACTTGGCATTTAACGACTGGCCGTGTTTTGATTGTCACCCTACTTTAGTCTTAATGTAATTGAATTTCCTTTCTGTACGGTGCTTTGCTGCCGCACCATTTGGGCATTTGCTGCCCAGTTGAAAAATACATATTTCAAAAACAATGAGTCTTAAAGGAAGTGCTTTTCTGCCTATTCATCTGTGAGATTTGCGAAAGATGAAGCTGGGAGGATTTTGAAAAATATCTTTCACTCTGTTGTTTATTTCAACGTCCTGTTGAAATAAAAGACACTGCGGCGTGTGACAAACGCAGGCTGTCTCATTTGAAGGGCTCGTACACAATGCTTATTTTGTTTTTTTGTCAAACAGTTGGGCTTGTGCTTGCTGGTATTTTCACAATCGATAGCGAACACGCCTCATGATGGATGACAAAGATATTATTTAATAATCTTTCCTGACAGCGTTACAGTTCTGTTGCTAGACACAAAACCACCCAAAGACACAGATAAAGATCAGATAAGATAAGCAGTCATTTCTTCTCCAGGTGCAATTAGAGCCTCAAAGGAAGCAGAGGGGAGTGTTTCAAGAAAGATTTGTTTCTTGTCATAGGATGCATGTTTGTCTCCCCCTTTCTCCCTCTGGCTTTGGGATTGGTCTCAGATTATGTGGCCAAACTGGATATGCAGACATCAAGCACCCTGGTTGTGGGCCTGAAATATTCACATTTGTTCATGCTGGAATCATGACCCCAAACATGACTGTATATTTTATTAACACCTTCTATGTTTGGCCTATGTGGCGCATGAGGCAGCATAGTATAGGTGGACAGCGTTAGTGTGGAGGGGAGATGTCTGGATCATATGCACCTCAGCCTACTGCTCTATGTCACCGATGAATTACGTCTCCTGTGTGTACTGCAAACACCTGCCTTTTATGTGTTCAACCAAAACACAGGGCTTATTATTTGCTGATATTATGCATTGACTTTATTTACTTTGCTGCCGAGCCTTTCTGCTCGCAGGAACATGAAATGGGACCCACACAGGCCAGGCTTTGTATACACCGAAACCTACGGCCCTTCTTGACTAAAGGTGAATTATTATGCGTGTATTATTATGACACTTAATCTTATACTTAGTGCTAGGAGCCATTTGCAGGTTTGCAACCATTTAAGCCATGATTCACTTCATTTGTCATCCTGCAGGAGTTGACAGCAGCATCTGGCTCACTGTAGGAGGAGGGGGGGGGGGTTGATAAATTATGCTGTCGAGTCACTATGTGGACATGACTTGAAGGTTTGATGGTGTTTGGAGTAATAAGCAGGGTAAGCATAAACATGTGGACAGGAGGAGTTTATTCAATAGACAATAATGTAGACCTGAGACAGTCGGTCGATTTGTTGATTGAAAGAAAATTAGACCTCAACTATATTGATAAATGACTTGCGTGATTGCTCGTTTATCAATATAGAATAGAATTAGTTGCTCTTATCTCGCCAAAAAAACGGAATATCTTCAGGTTTTGGACCATTTGTCTGACAAAACAATCAATCGCTCAATGTCACCTTTGGAAACTTAGTGATGTGCGTTACTCACCATGTTTCCGGACACTTTATAGGCAAAACAATTGAATCAGCTCATCGGGGGGAAAAGAAAATCAACATTTTAATCAATAATGTAAAGAATTGTTAGTTGCAGCCCTACAAGCACACAGATGCCATTAAAAAGAAAGTGTTTGTCAAGCTAGCTATAATAAGCAACATGACCCAGCATTGATGTTTTTAAATGAACACATTCTCAACCATGTTCTGGTGGTTCTCAAAATCCTTCCCGGAAAATCACAGACGTGCTAAAATTGTATGCTAGTAGACGGAAAGTTGTTCTCCAAAAAGCTTCATCAGAAAATAACTGTAGGAATATGACATCTCATGGTGAAAGACTGACGGACAACAAACTAGTCTTTCATCCTCCTCAGATTTTATGTCATTATTTATTAATCTGACAATTATGTTCTCAAATGAAGTCTTTGGCCTTTAAAATGCCTCCCAGAGCCCAAGGTGCCCAAATAATTATTCAATTTCTTATCATATAAGACAAAAAAATTAGCAGCAAATATTCACATTTGAGAAGCGGGAACCAGCAAATTTCAATGTCATTTTTGCTTGAAAAAGGATTAAATGATTTACAGATTATGGGCTAATGGATGACCCCTTTCCGCTCTACTTGTGACATCACCGGAGATAACTCACTTGGTTTGCTGTCTTGGCCACTGATATTTTCTGCAACCTTTGCTCAGTTCCACATGATGCCTCGCACCTTTTGAAGTAGTTTACTTTGTGCTGTCAGATCTTTGACAAAGTGTGTAATGTGCAACTGTGTAATTTTGTTTCTATTATGTTCATAGCTGCTGAAGTGGAAGAGTTGCTAGATGTCAGCCAGCCAGTTGTATGTGCATACACAGGTCAGACTTTAGCCTCAGGGGAAACTACTCCGGTAGAGGTGGCTGTAGCTCAGGAGGTAAAGCGGCTCGTCCTTTAATCAAGGCTTGGTGGTTCGACCCCGCCTCCTCCTGTCCACATGGAAAAGTGTACTTGGCCAAGACACAGAACCCTAAGTTGCAACCGGTGGGTGCCAGCACCTTGACAGATTCAATTTATTTCAATTTTTGTTTTCTGTAGTTTAAGTGACTCCAAGTTATTTTTGATCACATTCATATTTTCCTTCCTTTTGTTAGTCTCCCTGGGTTTCTGGACGCTATAAGCTGCGTTGTGGCTTTACACTAACAACAAACAAACCTTTTTCCCCCTCTCCAATCCAGTTTTTTGTGCAATGCTGTTGTCCCTCTGTGAGTCAGTTTGGAGGAATTTCTCTGTAGGTGTTGTGGCGTGGCATATCTCTCAACCTCAGCCCTACGGTGCCTTCGATGGTTTCCATCATTACAATCTCATATTGTGTGGTAAAGCGGTGCTAGATTCAACAAGACTTTAAATTCTAGATTTGGAATATGTTATAATGACTTCCATTGATCTGTATGTAAACTGAGGTATATGATAGCCACTATTTCCCAACTGATATAGCGATGCAGCCATACAAAGGGCTTCTTGGACCTAATTATTTCACAAATATAAGTACAGCTGAAACAATTAGTTTTATAAATTAGTAATTTTTCAGACAGAAGTGCCAAACATTTGTTTCTTCCAGCTTCTCAGATGTGAACATTTGCTACTTTTCGTTGTTTACAGCATTAATTATAAACTGAACATGTCTAAGTTTTGGACATTTGGTCAGAGAAAACATGCAATTTGAAGATGTCACCTTGGACTCAAAGAAAGGGTGATTGGCAGTTCCTCAGTAGTTTCTGATAGGCACACTAATCTAATCGATGATGAAAATAATAATTAGTTGCAGCCCTAAATGTGTAATAGCATTTTAGCATTTTATAAATGTGTGATACAGGTTTAGTGAAGCTCTGGAACAAGCTGGTACATAATATCTGTGTGATGCTGAACAATGTTTTATTTATCTTTTAATGCTACTCAGGGACAGTTGGGAACAGTAGGCTTTTCCTGGAGGCAAAGCAGTGGTTCTCTTAAAACCCTGCTCTTACTTACTCAAGGTACCTGCAGTTACCATTTCCCACCAGCAGGGGTCACCGTCAGTTTACTTTTAACGTTTATGTTTTAGAAATAAAGATCTTCTTTCACACACAAAGAATGAATTTACACAGGCTCGGTGTACATTGTGCACAATATTGCATTACTCCCTGAAATGTTTCGTTGAATTTGATTGGCTTAGTGCCTCAAGTGTGCAGTATGCATGTTCTGATAACAGGGACTGGGGCTAAAGCTGTGAGGAAGGCATGTTTGGTGACCTGTCATTACTTACTATCTTGAGGAGGGAACACTGCTCACTTTGACAGTGCACATGTGTTACGGCCTTATGTGATCCAGTCAGGTTTGTTTTTGACATAAGCTGCTGTCTTATTATACATCCAGGTGCCTGTCTCTGCCTGTCCTCAGATATGGATAACCCTTGCTTCTGGCTCAGTGATAGACTGTGGAGAATAAAGGGGAAATAATTACATGCTTCCAAGTAAAAACTCAACAATTTTACCTGTTAACCCAACAGCTGACACCAGTGTTGCAGGCTGGATATTGCTGCCACTTGTGATTGTGTCCTAATGTCCCAGAAGACAACTGTGTTAAACCCTTGTTTAGCAGCAGATGAGGATATACACCCAGTAAGGCTCGCATAAATATTCAGCGCTGATTACAATGAGGAGGTTTAGATTTGTTCGTCTAATGAATGATTCCATAGTGGAAATAACTGGCCCTCCTCTCGGTCTCCTCATCCCGCTGTGTTTCTCCCCTAATGTCTCGCAGGATTTTCCACAAGCCTCCTATTGTTTGTTCAGCCTCCCGTTTTTCTCAGGGTTGCTGAGCGCCTTTTTGTTCTGTGCCTGATTTTCCACATTCAATCAGCTCTCCAGACGAATATCCATTTGATTCTTTGATAGCGCTTGTTAAACGTCCCGCACTTTGGATGCAAATAGATTTGTAATTTCCACAGCGAGATGAGAATTTTATTCATTTGTGGACGGGGATGAACGGTGGTTTGTTTGTCCGTCATCCTTCAAAGTGAAGTGTGATCAAAGCCTCACAGCGGCTGATGTCGGGTTTCACACTTGGGGCACAGGGGTGTCTGTTTTTGTTTTGTGCCTATGCAGCCGCAGGGATGGAAGGGAATTATTTAAACTGAGGATGCCTCTCAGTGAGTCATTCACTTAAAGATGTTTAGCGTTTTTCCCGTGTCTGCAGGTGGGAGGCAGAGAGGCAGAGATAGGGGAAAAAGGACGACAGCGAAGCAGGGGAGGCGAATTGCTCTAGCCGTGCTGGAGTGGCTTCACATGAGAGACACATCATTGTCTTTTGTTTCGCTCATTCTTCTCTTTTTCTTTCTGCTCTAACTTTATCTACCTATGAGTCACCAATAACCCCCTCCCTCCTCCTCCCATTTCCGCTTTCCCTCTCTTTTGAGCTTATTTCCCACCCACTCTTTTTAACGGCAGCACATGATCTCCTACCTCCATCCCTCCTTTCCAATCTCGGGCACTCGCCCACAAATTTCCCCCAGGGCTCTTGGCACATAAGACACACACACATTTTAATTCCTTATTTCCATCCTCCCAATTACCTTGTATAACATGTGTATATGGCAAATAAAAGGTTTCCTGTTTGTGAAATGTAATGAAATGAGGCTATAATTTCTCACAGCAGCGTTGCCTTGTATAAATGTCACTGAGCAGGACACACTCTCGCCCACAGAAGCAGATTCAGTTCCATGGGTGGCACACTTCATTGCCTTGCCTCACGCATCTTACTGATAGTAGCTGGGAAAATATTTGTGGTTAGGCAGGTGTGTAACAAAGTTTTCTTGATCAGTGTCTGCTATCGTGAAGCCTATGTGAGATGTGTGCAGATCAATAAATCGAGATTTGTATACTTTTATTTAACAGAGTATGGATGCATATAGGTGCATATTGATTGAAATTATGCCATAGTGCCACACGCATCGTGGTTCACCTATTTACCAAGTCTGTGGCCTATATTTAGTGCCACTATGCTTAAATGTACTGATCCCACACAAATGGGTTGTTAGACTCAGCATTACCTTTTAAATAAAGGATTTCCACGCAGGGAGGGCATAAAGTGAAGCCATTTAGCATGACATGTTTTCTATATGTGGGATGTAATTTAATGTGTGTAGGATGTGTAGGATTTTAGCCATGAGTCAAGGGATGAGTCGGTTGGTTGTCGGTCCACCACTTAATTCCAGAGTGAAATATCTCAGGAACGGTTGGATAGATTGCCATGAAATGTGCCACAGACCTTCATGTTCCCCTGAGGATGCACTTCAATGATTTCGGTCCTATCTGAGCGTTTCTAATTGATCATTTGACTTGTCCTCTAGCACCACCATGCGTTTGACATTAGTGGATTTGAGTAAAATGCCTCAACCATTATTTGCTGGATGGCTATGAAATTTGGAGCACAACTTCATGTACCCCTCATGACGAATTGTAGTAACTTTCATGATCCCACGACTTTTCGTCTTGTGCATCTTGTGCCTGTGCAAAATTTGAATTTGTCCAATATATTTTGGTTTATGACTAAAGATCTGCTAAACCTAATTCCCATCAACCTCAGCTGTGCTTTTTCTTTAGTGCTAATCAGCAAATGTTAGCTTGCTACATGCCAAACTAAGATGGTGAACATATTAAACGTTATGTTTGCTTGATTCCGGCATGTTAGCATTGCCACTGTGAGCATGTTGGCATGCTGATGTTAGCATTTAGCTCAAAGCACTGCTGTGTTTAAGTTCAGCCTCTCTGAGCTGCAAGCATGACTGTAGACTCTATAATGAGCAGTAAATTGAGATTTTGGACAGTCGTGAATCATCATTTTGCTTCAACAATGAGAGGTGAGAGGTGTAGAGTCGCACAACGGTAATATTTGCAATTATAAAATATGATGCATTGCACCATGGGATAGTTAGCAATGTTTTTAGAGATGCTCTGGAGGGGAATCTCTGTGTCCCCCATGACAGCTGTCCAACGAAACAAGCTGCAATCCTCTCCCAAACTCTGTGATTCTTGTTTTCATCATCACTTTTTTTCCCACTACGTGCCTCTTCTTTCCCTCTCCTTGCCTCTCGTTCTCTACCTCTTATTTTATTCTGCCCTCTCTTCACTTTGTCCTTCACCCTTACCCCTTGTCCTCAAACTCCTTTGTACTTCTTGTTCCTCTAATCCTGTCTATCCTCTCTTTTATTGTTCAATCTCCTGGTATCTTTCCTCCTTTTACTCTTGTATGACCCTATTTCTGTCTTTTTCTGTTTTGATGTATTTTTCTTGATGTTTTTATTAGACATTTTGTTTGTTGTTTCTTATACTTGGGAAATTATGCAATTCTCTGTTTTGGACCTTCCCTGATTGGGTTCCAGTGTGTCTGGAACTTAAGTGCTCACTTCAAGGACATCTTTTAATTCTCGGGTCTCTTCTTTCGCTGTCTGTCTCTCTTGGCCTGTTTCGCCCTCTTTCAGGAGGAGTTGCGGGAGCTGAGGGAGCAGACCATCGACCCCCAGGCGGAGCAGGAGATCATCGAGAGCATCGAGGAGGTCTACTTCTCTAACGACTCCTTTGACATGGTGCAGCACGAACTGGAGGTCAGATACTCTCTGTATCAATTCGTTATCGACTGAATGGGCAGCACTCACTTGTAAAATGATGACAAGAAACTCATTCCCACGCCCCTTTCCGTGATACAATAACTCGGTCAAACCCACCACATTTCAGTAATTCTGATAACAGCAATATTCCATTTATCTATTTCTAATGTGAATAAATGTGGCTTCCTGTGCCTTGAACCTTATCTGACTGGCAGAGTTAAAGCTCTTTCTTACCTGAGCTGCTGTCTTTAACACTTCTGCTGAGACGAATGTGTGCCATTGACGTCCGGACTGATGGATTGCATCCGCTCAACAGAGGAAGGGTGTGAAATCTCATTAGATTTATCATGGTATTGCTACACCATCTGAAATGAGACTCTCAGTCAAGGGGAAAGTAATTACCTATCATCCTTTGGGCCATGGATTTGTAATATCTTCTTTCCCTAGCAGAGTTTCTTTGCTGTTTACTAAATAACATCCTCTAACTTCTTGACTAATCTGATTTATGATCTGGCAAAGGGTATTTATTGAGCAAATTCTTCTTTTTTTTATTTTGAATGGAGGAGGAGCTGCAGCTATCTACATGGCCCCAGTTAAACCAGCTTAAGCTCTTTGAAATGCTTAATGAGATATATTTGAACCATTAAGATGCTCAGGAGTGAATATTAGCTCTCAAGATAAATGAAATCCTTGCTATGGCCCTGAGCGCCAGAACGTAGATTCTGCAATAGCTCTGCGTTGAATATTTCTTTGTCTGACACACACCTAGCTGCCACTTCTACTACGCTGAACAGTAGACAGGTTTGGAAGCAACATGTGGCTGTACAGAAGTAAGAAGGGCTTACAGTGTCTGCAAAAGTCTTGAGTGCTTTCACCTGTGTAGGAGGACGTATTCTAAACAAACAGTAAGGTTGTATGTTTGTATCTGTATGTATGTATGTATGTATGTGTGTGTGTGTGTGTGTGATTATAGAAACTCCCACCTGAGCTGAATCTGCAGGACCTGGAGGAGTACAGAGACAAGCTGAAGAGACAACAGGCAGCAGTGAGTCACACACACACACACA
>JAVQJV010007901.1:0-27348 GCA_036024995.1 Gadopsis bispinosus
AGGTATTTGGCTTAATTCAAGCACTGATGGGGATACATCTAACACTTTAAAAATATTATTACCATAATTAATACTGTTAACATTAGTCCTTTGAGTCCTTTTATTTAAAATGGAGCAAAGTCACACCAGATTTTAATCATTACATAATCCCCCTTATGTAATGATTAAAATGATACAACAAGAAAGAATGATACCGATGTCTATTTTTGAGAGATGATTTACATGTAATTTGATTTTAATATCTTTAAACCTCTGGTGGATTTTCTCACTTCTGCAGTTCATGAGAATTTTAGAAGAGGTGATGTATATCCATTATTAATGATTGGCCTGTACAGCAACAATACATCACCTAGGCCCTTAACATGGCTAATTGCGCATTCATAGGCCATAAGTAAGCAGGACAAATGAACTGTCTGTGCTTGCATTCCTCCATACTAATTACCTTAGTAAGCCAGATGTTAATTAGTTTTATTACCATCCATATGGTTAGTTTTAATTTATCACAAAACTGGCAAATCTGTGTTTTGCCATTGTGATCTGGTCTAATATTGTTACAATATATAATTACAGATATTACAGATAAGATATATTTCACGTGTTAAGAACTTGTTTCGAGCAGCCTCAGTGGACACAGACATTCACATATTAGAGGCCAGAAACAAGAATTATGATGCATCACAATTCAGTAAGGCTGGGTTCGTAACAGAGTCTCTCCTGGTCAGCTCCTGGTGGCGCAATAAACGTCAGCCAGCGATAGACTCCGAGACAGGGATCTCTAAGAGCAAACAACCTGCAGAGATAGAGGTCAGCCATGTTAACGGGATCCTTGGAGAGCAGAGCAGATCTATACCCCGCAGGCGAGCTGAAAGATAGGACTCGAGTATTACAGCACAGATAATATACTGTGTGTTACTACTGCAACCAGGGATTTGGTGAACGGGGTGCTGGTACAGTATGTAGGTGGATATGGAGATAATGGAGGCCCAAGCATGAACAGTGACATCTGCCCAGCGCAAAGCTACAGAGGTGGAGCTGTTATAGAGGGAACTACTCTGACCATGTTGCTCACAATGTCACCCAGGGACAATGACACGGTTCTTTCAGATAAGTTTATAGTTTTTGAACAATGAGGGAGTTCTACTACAGCATGGAGGAAAAAGATATGCCTGACTGTGGATGCACACACAACTTGTTATTTGCATATAACAGGTTAGTTTCAGATCATCTGTCTTCAGTAACAGACACAAAATTTCAATAAAACTGGTTTGTGGAACAAATTCTTTTTGGTCAGCCCTATTCTTGGAACAGTAAATGTAGGGAATCCCTACATTCAACCAATTGGTTTGTCTTGCCATTTTTTTCATTTTTAGAGTACCCCACTGAACATCCTCCACTGTTCTTTTTCAATCTGTGCAAAACCTTGGTAGAAATCTTGACTGTAGAAACAGCAACCGTAAACATTATTTGATGCAATGCCTTCCAAAATCTTTTTTCCTTTGTCATTTTTTTCATTTGTCCTACAGTGCAAGCACAGCTGAAGCACTGCAAGCCAAGTTCTGAGAAGTAACTGTCTAATAGTGTCTAACATTGCAGGCTATTCATTCATTCATTCAGTAACCATACTGCTTATCCCGAAGGGTCGCAGGGGGGGGCTGGAGCCAATCCCAGCTAACATTGGGCGAGAGGCAGGGAAACACCCTGGACTGGTCGCCAGTCAATCGCAGGGCATGCAGGCTATTCACCATAGTGAATTTATTAAGATTGGTTACAACAAAATGATTAATTCTAATTCTCTGTATTTATTTTTGTATTTACAGCAGCTCCTCACTGAGCAAGACCTGCTACTGTTTGTTATACAAACATTTGAGGTTATTCAGGTTAGCGAGCTGGCATTCGTTATGAAAACAGAATGCTAACATTTAACACACTCTTTCTGAGCAACATCCGTGGCGATAAATAAAACATTCATCAGGTTCAGAGTGTGCAGATTATTTATTCTATACTTCAGCATGTGTAGCAACATGGTTTGGGATAAATAGCAACTGTTGGACACAAGAGCAGAACACCTGACAGGAATAATTTTATTTCAGTATAATAAGGTGCTGTATTGGTTTGTTCTTTGTTGATTAACTACATTATCCATAGTAAGAGACCCAAATGTGACCTTTGATCTGGTAAAAGTAGTGCAACCTTTGTGCAACTAGTTGCCACCAAACCTACAACAAACAGATCAAACACGTCTGTAGCATTCCAGCTGCACCATGTAAACCAACTTTACTGTCAGGGAAGACTGGAGCAGGATAAGTGTTGGACCACCCTAGGCTTGAGGGCAAATGCATAGCTCCAGGTGAATCAGGCCAAATCAGGCAGTAGATGGTGGAATCAGGGTGGCTTTGAAGGCCCCTGGTCCTCTGCTCTGGTCCATCTCCCTGACTGAGCCTCAGCTCCTAACACCAGCGCTCTAATTAAAGGTTAGACAGATTCCTCCACATCTCATCCAGTGAGCAGGGCAGAACAACAGGGATACATAGGTAAGGAGCCATGGTAATTATTGATTTTCACTATGCAATCATGTGGACAAGATGATATGAAAAGCATCTGGCACAGCCTATGTTAGAGAGAAAAAGGATGTAAGGAGATGTTTATCTTTGTTTTGTTAACTTGTGTTCTTGAATCTTGAATTGTTTTCATCGGTTTCCTCCTACTGCCATGTTTGACAGAAAAACTATCCCAAAAAATAAGTTAATGTAAGACGTTCAAAGCCATGCTGTGTCTCTGTGGCTGTGTATTAATGGTTTTTTTTCTGAGTCCAAAAAGGTGTAAAAGTATCTGCTTTTCCAGGGTTTAGGGTGCCTGTTAATCCCCTGACTGTGTGGTTATGGAGGTAAAACACATTTTCGTGCCCCATGCTCTGTAGCACGCTGCACTGGTGTGTAGCTTAAGCTCCGAGCAACAGGGAAGAGAAGATTCAGCCATTTTTTTCTTGGGAGAGATTTTTTTTTCCAGTGTCATGCTGTTGGACGCGTGTATTTTGGGGATTAGTGGCTTAATCGACCTTGTAATGGGGAGATCAGAGTGGCATGCAGGCATGGTGCACACACACACGCCGATACACCCATATACTGTATTCTCTCACTCACACACACACAGTCATATTTAGGAAAATGCACTTAAGCACACAAATCTGCGCATCCTTACTTTATTAAAAACACACATCCGTCGTCCGACACTCTCCTGTATTTCATAGGTTACTGCTCTGACTGAAACCAACTACAACCTTTTCCTTACACACACTCACACACACACACACACACACACACACACACACACACACACACACACACACACTAATAACCTCATACGTCTCCCCAACAACCAGAAAATGTACACTCGCACCACATAGTGTACCAAAGTACATTGGACACCTTATCGCTGCTTCCACCCACTGCTCCCTCTGTAATATGCTGCGGTTCTGTGGGTACATTGCTCTACAGACCGAGGGCTCTCCGGGGGGTCAGTGTATTGTCTCAGTGAACAATGAGCACTCTGGCTAATGCTTCTGTGGACTCGAGAGGTCAGTCCTATGAGTCACTCTCTCCCTCTATGAATTTCCTACAAAACATGTCCATCTCTCTCTCTATCACTCCTCCCCTGGGGGTTTGTTTGCCCACTCTGCCCGGGTCACTCCTCTTTCTGACTGGTGTGGTGGGGTGATTGAAGTTGGGGGGCTGGAGGGTGGGCTGTATGGGAGTAATGCGCGTGTTATCTCATATCAGCGGCAGTTGTGGAATCCAGTGCAGCGCGGCTGATAAGAAGAACAAACAGTTGGGATCATTAGAGCGAAGACATTGTGTAATCACCGCTCTAATCTCCCCCTAATCCCAGCATCTCCAACCAGCCAGGGGCTCCAAATCACGCGGGCCCATACACCAGTCCAATATAATAAAAGCCTGGCCTCTGTATACACACACACACACGCACACATACTCAATGCACAAAGCCACACACCAAGTACACACGTGATGCCACTCAGGCAACATAACTCTCACACAGAACAAAAACACATGCAAACAGTGCCAGGCAGTCACACATACACACACACACACACACACACCAACTCTCTCCACATTCCACTTTTTTTGTTTCTAAACTAATAACAGGCTGTGCGCACACGGCCAACCCAGAGGAAAAAATCAATACTCTCTCAGACAAAATCAAGATTTCTTTTATCCTTCTATTTATTCTCTTTGGCTTCCCCCCATCACTCTGTTTCCCCTCTCTCTCTCCCTCTCCCTTTACCTCTCCCTTTCCCTCAATCGACATCGTCAGCTTCTTGATCTCAGTGGAAGTCCTTGGAGCATCAGGCACTAGTCACTCTACTGGCAGATCTTTGGTGGTACTCACCCTCTGAGGCTGATCGATTAAAATAATAAGATATTTTCCCAGGATGCTCATCTTGTCTCCGTGACTCATACCTCTGCCCCGGCCCAATCCATTCCCAGTTCATCTGCGTGTAACAAAGCCGACCCCTGCAGCAGCAGGTCAAGCCTCCCTATTCCAGCCTCTACATGTGTTTGAAAGGAACTCCTGGATCAGCTCCAGCATTCTCATCGCCCCAGGACAAAGAATCCAGGCACAAATGATGAGCTGGAACTGAAGCCCGTAGAAGATGTTAAAAAATCCAGACCTGCTACTGTGCACAGATTCATTGGACAAACAGAGAGAGAAAAGCAGAGAGGCCAATAGGGAGAACAAGAGCAAAGGGGGTACAGAGGAGATACAAGCAATGTAGACAACATAGCCTCCAATCCATCCACACTGGCATCTTTTTATCTCTAAAGAGAAAGACAAATAGAATATCTCTGTTTCAGGGCTCTTGGACAATAGAGGAAGAATTCCCAAGCAGAGGAGGGGCTGAGGAAGATGGGCAAGGAGAAGAAGTTTTCCTGCTGGCTGCAGAGATTGCACGCTGGAAGGAAGAGAGTGGGGATGTGAAGCGAGAAAGACATGGAGAGGCAGATATAATGCAGCATGTTTTTTTCTCTTTTTTGTAAAGCTTTGGCACCATCAAAATGCCTCAGTCATGCCAATAAAGCCTGTTTGAAATTAATTGAATTGACAGAGGCAGCCAGCAAGAGAAAGACGGGGAACAGAGGGAAGAGAGGGGAGAAAGGTGTCAGAACAGGGAAAAGGAAAACTCATTACAATCCAGTTTTTTATAATATATAGATCCCTCGTTTTGTCTCTGCAGTATGTTTTATTTATTTGAAGTTAGTAGTTTAATGAGATCCCAGTGGTACTACAATAGCTAAGAATGAGGAAAAGAGAGAGTGAGAGAGAAGAGAGATGGGAGACAAATAATCTCAGTAAAATTGTGAGGGGGAGTATGCAGGCAAGGAAAGACACAAAAGAGAAGAAGAAGGGATATGGATCAAAACAACAGAGGAAATGTAATGTTGGCAAAAGAGGGTGGGACAAATTATACCATAATGCACCAGCTCACTGTAAAGTGCATTACAGCGCTTCCGTAAAGCAGTTGCAGTTGCTTTTTCACTTTGTTCTGCACCCGTTCTGATAGATATACATCCAAACTCCTGGGAAAAGACAAAGGCATGTTCAGCCAGGCTGTTGTGAGCTCGAATGAGATGAAGCCCAATGCAGATTGCATACCTCAACCCTGGCTGAGAGAGATTGGCCACAGTGCCGCGGCACCAGGCCAGCTCTTTGTGCCGAGCAAAGGAATGGAAAACAGATGCCACATAAAATGCCCTGGCATGGGGGCTGTATATTGATTCATTTGCTGTATTTTCTCTCTTTAAACAATGCTGCTTTATTACTTAGCTAAATATGCTGTATGGTTGCATGAGCATGCACACAAGAGTGTGGAGTGTGTACTGTGCGTGCTTGTATGTGTGTATTTATGCTACAATGTGTGGCTAAGCTTCTTTGTGTATGTATGCGTTTCAACATTTTCTCTCTAGCGCAGCAATTGAAAAGGTTGAAAGACCAGCATGGGTAGCAAGTTTTAAGTGTCTGTGATTAAACTGCAGACAGGTCCTTTTTAAGATCCGCAGGTAGATATTTCCTAGTGAAACTGATAATGTGTCTCTGCTACTTATTATCCTTGTTATCTGAAGTACAGGAAACAGGTGAGGTGCCCTACAGAGAAATAAAATCATTCTCCTGGGCTGCAGGTCAGACCTGGAGTGATTCATGAACACAATCTGCCTTTATTTTATTTTTTTTAAACTTTTCTCAAATAATGCAACATTTTCTCCCCATGTTACACTTGATCAACAGAACTGTATTACTCTTTTTTCCTTTGTGAGGAGACTCTGTATCCCCTCTTAACGTGCCTTTTTCTCATCCTGAGTAATTGCCTTCCACTTGGCTCTTAGATGATGTCCTCCTCTCTCTTATCGCCTGCTTCCACTCTCACACTGTACTCCATCCACGCCGCATACACTCGTTGCCTTCACCAAGGTTCATAGCTGTCTCATAAATGTCAAGCTCTCAGTTTTCCAGAGTTGGATATTGCTTGATGCCCGCTGCCTCATGTTATTTGCAACTCTGGATGAAGGGAGGAGGTGGTGGGGGGCTTTTTTCTGTTTTTTTGCAGGGTTGGAAGGGGCGGAAGGGATAATGAAAAGGTATGTGTGACGAACGAGGCAAAGGGCAAGGAGGCAAGCTGTGAAGAGAGGAGAGGAGATGAGGGCACAGCAGAGGGGGGAAAGTCTGTGAAAAAAATGCAGAGTTGAAGGGTTTGGAAGAGCAGAATCAGCACTTATGCAAACGGTATGAGGAGCTAGCCACACACACACAAACACATACTGACACACACACACACACACCTGTACACAGCTATCCAGTTTGCTGTAGCACCGTTACAAATATCTTCCATATCAGGATGTCATACTGGGCAGAGTCGGCTCTTGGAACAGCGACTCCCTGTTGCGCGGTGAGGCTATTACATGGTCTAACAGAGCTCGACTAATAGCACGGACCGGATCAGCCACTTCTCACTTCCTCCTCAGATCATCATGTATCACAGGAGTTGGGGCATTTTTACCACCCACTCATGCCAGAGACCTCTCTCAACGCTAATCCAACACATAGAAACACATACTGCAAACTAGTCTTCTTTTCCTATTGCAAACCTCCTGACCTCCCATACACAGCATACAAACCATAAACCATAAATCAATTGTCGCCATTGGTCAGTTGGCGGCCATCCACTGTCAGTGTTTTATTGTGCTTTGTCTGGCTGTTTGTTGCCGTTAATCTGTTTGAATAGCTGTGGGGGGCTTTCCAAAAGCTCTTCCCGCTGAATTTACTGTCTTGGTGGCTGAGCACACATCTGTCTTTTCCTCAAACAGAATTCACACTCAAATTCACAGTTGAAATCCTACGCACATAAACACCTCCAAACCCCAAACCCCAACCCCCAAATCCCTGATTAGTAATTGTGTGAGCATGCATGTGTGTTTGTGCATTGTGGGGTTGAGATGTTTGCTACTGTCAGTGTGAGCCGTGTTTGCCACTGAATGGGTGATTTCTTTTTTTTTTGTTTGTGTTTTGTGCTGTGCCGCTGATTGAATCAATTCTATTGACTGACCTGAGTGATAAAGAGAGATGACACGTGAAAATCATTGTATTAAACAGTAAGATCTTATCGACTCTCATAATGTTGCAATTGCACCACATCGAAATGTCTCCCTGATTGGGTTTTAGATCACATGCGCTGCAACCATAGCTTTTAAAAGGGATTCTTAAGATTTGCTTCAGTGCTTTCTGTGGCATAAAATTAACCTACAACAACAGAACAGAGAATAAAGGCGCCATTGGTCTCTTTCCTTCTACAAAGAACACTGTGCTCTTTCTCCCCAGTCAAATAGAGGCGGTGATTTGGCAGTCAGCTGCAAGGTAAACATGAGTAGCAATATTACAAGCTGTTTAATCAGTATGCTACGGGTCTTCCATGTGTATACGTTAGTGTCATACAACGCACTTGGCTTTAGGTTGCACAAGATTGCATAAGATGGTGGAATTTGACTAAAGTCTGTGTGTATGTACATAGAGAGGTTATTTGGGAGACTGTAATGGAACACCATTAGAGAAGTCACAAGCACCAGTCTCTATGGCTTTATTGCAAGTGGTGGTGCACTAACTGCCAAGTGTGTTTTCACCAGAATGGCGCATTAACACAAGACACACCCGCAGGCATAATGTCTGTCACTCTGCCTCGCTGTCTGTCTGTCTCTCTCTCTACCCGTCTCTTATACGACCCGTCCACGCACGCATACTCCTGTCAAGCCCCTCCCTTGCCTCAGTCCTCCATTTTTTCCCTCCATCAACTCAGTGACACCCAGCAGTGGGCCGTGACATTACAGAAAAACACAGCAAGAGAAGGGGGGAGAAAGGGTTGTTGGGGGAAAGAGAGGGAGGAACATTGCAGAAAAAGAGGTATAGAAGTGTGAAGGCAAGAGGGAGATATTTAAAGAAAGGGTTAGGAGGGTGGGAGCTTGAAAAAAGATTGAGGGGGAGCAAGTGGTGGAGTGAGGCACATGTGAGTGATTTTCTCAATGTCATGAGGCAACATGGGGGCGGCTGCAGCCACGGGTGAAGGAGCGGTGAAGCAAGCTTGATGGCCTACACATCTGATGAGAGGAACTGGTCCCCTTGAAAGAAAGAGCTCAATAATTCAAAGGGAGGTGGAAAAAGAGAGAGTGGAGGAGAAGGAGGCGACAGAATGGGAGCTGCTGGTTGACAGGTGTTTAGAATATACTGTATTTAGAGGGCTGGAGGGCAAGAGGGTGAGTGTTGATCGCCAACAGGTCAGAAATGATCAATCAACACCAGCACCACTCCTGATGCATGTGGACGTCAGATATCCGTGTGTGTGGTCCAGAGGCAGAATTCCTGGCACAGTTGCAGTGCAACGAAATCTGTCACATTTTGTTCCCAGGTAAGCTCTTTGTGCAGGACATCACTTTGGAACAATTCATTTACACTGGCAGCTGCACAGTATGGCCACAATCAGAGCTGCCACCAACCTGCAGTGCAGACACAAGCAGAGGAATTATACTCTTATGAAAACCACGGGGATCTATTCAGGGCCCCAATGCTCAATACACAACTCCATTTTGTATAGCAAACGCTGTGTCATTTGTCTCAACCAGTGCGATGTTCAGAATGACAGTGAAGAAAATGTGCTGCAGATATAGCATAGTGAACTTCCATTTGCCTTGTGAGAGCTAAGAAACCCGGCACTTACATAGCATGTAATGAGGGTGACACGGTAAGAAAAAGGAATGAAGGGACATTAATTCAGAGATTTTGCTCTTAGCTAAATTAATGTTGAGCAGGATGAGAATTAAAAAGAGGTCACAGTGAGTGAAGCTGTGACAAGAGGACACAGATTAGAATTCTTCATAATGCAGTAGCTTTAAATTTATTTCTAGGGGCCAAATTCTATTCACACCATGTTGAAAAGTTTTAGAAATCTGGAATTGTTCCTAAGTTGGATGATAATAGCCAAGCTAATTAGAAGCTGGCTTCAATTAAGCATTAAGCAACAAGATAATCTCAGCCATTTCTCCAACCTCTAATTTGAGTGCAGATATTCATTTATGTGAAAAATGGTATTCATTTTCCCACATACATAAATATTCATCTCAAACTTGCTGAAATGGTGCTTTGCAGCTTGATAGTTTTCCTGACATTAAAGCTGTCGGGTGATGGGGCTGCAGTGCATCCTGCTGGTTGAGCACAAGCACAACAAGCCTCACACCCTCCCTTACTGTATGTGGCCACTTGACCAACTCCTGCTTTATCTACAGTTTGTTATTTACAGCAAGAGCTCTCTGTAAACCCAGCCCTGATTGAAGTTAAACTGGAATGCAGAGCCTGATTTTGAGCAGGAATGATAAAACTCTGAAGTTATATTACTTTTTTCCCAGCTTTTCCCATCTTTGACTTGTAGAGTTTAAAGCCTTAGAATTATTTTAGAGTTGCCAAACATGTTAGTTTCTATCACATGATTAACCTACCACTGCATCGTTATCAGATAAAACACATGGATGAGACTCAGAGCTGGGCAATTCTTCAGGCAACTCCTAAAGCAATTCCAATGACAAGGTTTGATGTCCAAATGAATTATTCTCTATTAATCCTACACAGACAAATGCTTATACATGCAGTGCTTTAATCGCAGTTGGAACAATAGACGCAAATGTACAAAGCATAAGAACATCAACAAATCGTCATGTCTCAGATGTGACTTCAAAGGAATTTTAAAATGCTGACGCTAACAGAGTGCACGTAGAGCTTCCAAACTGAGGTCTGGGATTTGGAACTGCAACTAGAATACCTAATTGTCACTCCTTTTTTTATTGTGATTATATGTCAAGTTTGGTGTCAGATCATAAAAAAAACAGAATAAAAAAATATATTCATACGCAGCATTAAAAAATGTCTCTTCATTAGATTGCAATAATTAAAATAAACAAAAAGTCCAATAGTGGGTCATAAGTGTTTGGCATTGAGTTCTGATTCCACCTTTCAGCACTATTTTGACTTTGACTTTCCTACTCAACTGCATTTCCAAAGTACTTCAATTTTTGAAGTGTAAGCAGAAAATTTTAGCCTAAGCACTCTAGTGGATCTAAACACTTTTGCACTCATGACTCCTAAAAGACCTATGAGTGCAACTCTGTGATATTCCCTTTACACATGCATGCATGCATGGAACTAACGGTGTGAAGTTATAACTCTACTGAGGATAGCTCAATGCAATTATCCTGATGTTGTTATAAGGGTTTGATCATTTATCCCTTGAGCAGCCCTGCAGCTTTTTGTTTATTCATGCTCTCCAAAAAGTGAAAACACATTCACATTTATACTGTAAATGCTTGCAATCAAATCATGACATAATCAAGTTCAAATGTGCTTCATACAATATGAAGTACATCGGTCTAGGATTATTAACTTAGTGATGTTGAATGGGTCTGAAGTGAGCCCTACTTTAAGACAAATGGGCTATCTAGGGCTTGTTGCTGACAGTAGTGCATGCTTAAATCCACATTAGCCACAGACATCAGTGCTGTGTACTGTGCAACTGCTGAGCTGTTGGTGGTTCAGTCTGGCTTCATATACAGTACTTATTTACAAAGATCACCACTAACATGACCATAATAACACAATAATAACATTAATGTAATTCATTTGTGGTCATTTACTTCATACTTCACACAGAATCTTGCAACTCCTAATAACACTTTCTTTAATGGCTCTGCCCTCTACTGAGAACCACTACTCTACTTACACACAGTGGTTACAGTTTTCAGCTGGCTCAGTAAGAGCATAAATATTCTCATTATTAACCATTATAAAGCCTTAAACTACCATCCCTCAAGTAGTGTGCATCAAATGGACCTCATAAAGCATCAATTTCTCCAAGTTAATCTGGCTAATAGCCTCAAAGATGTTAGTAAACAGTATTTTATGAAATATTTTCACAAATATAATGCAATACAATAAACTGTGCATTACACATAACTTTGGGTGCAGCAGTAGGATGTGACAGCTTTAATGGGGGAGTTATAATGTCTGAGAATGTGGCCATTAACATGATTACTGATAAATTCAAACCTAATGCACTAGTCCAAACTAGTGTGCTCTTGCCTAAAATCTGCAAAGTGCAGTGAAACTTACTGTTATTCATAGACTTTTTATGAATAGCGTAGATCAACAGAGCCTGTGAGGAAAGGTAGAAAGGTAAAATTGTTGTGTTTTGTGCTGTAATAAATATTTGAGAAAATGAAACTGACAAAGCTATAAAGACCAAATTAATTTTATGTAATTTATTTGTGATTCTTCAGCAGGAGAGACATGTATTTTGATGTAACATGAAGGTGGTTTTGCTATAACATTAAGATGTATTGTTCCAGGTAGGTGTCATGATACATTTCTCTTCCTGAGTTTTATTGGTAGAGATCTGTAGTAGATCTGAAGTCTGTTTCCTGCCATAGTGTTGTCTGATGTAGTTATAACTATAGAATGCATTCTTTAGAACACTCATATGGCTGTCTATTTAGTTCCTACATGTCCTCATCTCCGTCCAAGCATAGGAGGTGTTTGGGGAGAGCCTGAGGCAAGGAGAGGCAGTCCATGTTGATAAAAACCAGGAATGAACTTTCTACAGTTTTCTCTTGGAGGCCTGAGAACCTCAGGGACAGAGTGTCACCTCAGAGGCCCCTGCAGCCTCCCAGTGATATACAATTGTCCTGATGAAGGATGAAGTTTACAAGGGCCAGGTAAATTTTGTAGCCATGGCACTGTCACTCTGTATTCACATTCACCATCCATATGCACGCCATGTAGGCCATCTGCAAATGATCCAGCAGACATGACTGTTTTTGTGAGTGACAAAGGACAGCCTCTCCTTGGCTGCCCTGATAATGAGAGCGGAAGGATAATATCTGTGTCGTGTCTCTAATACATGGTCCTACTAGACTGATTACTCAAACCAGATTGCATTGGAAGATAATTCAAGATTCATCCACAGCCACTTCTGAGAGGATGGCCGTTAGCCGTGGAGCAAATTAGACAAGTCCAGTTCAATCTCTTTGTGGGGAATTAAAAGGGCATCTGCCACTCTGCACAGCTCTCTATTAGCACCAAAATAACAGTCTTTAATGTTGAATCTTGACATGCAGGAGTTCATGTCAAAAAGACCTATTTTCAGATGTTGGTAGATTGTTGAGAAATCTTAACTAAGTAGTTAATGTAAAATTGTACTTAAATAAAGGATTTTTTTAAGTAGGTCAGTTCAATTATACTCTGAGTAAATGTTACTGCATTTAATTTTAAATGTATACACGACATAGTGCAGATGTCAGGTTTTAGCCAGATCCAGCATGCACCTGTTGGTCACACAACATTATGGGTGTGCACACTGTGAGGTGGTTGCAACCTGAAGTGCGGTACAATAATGCTAACCTTAACACACAATGGCGTCATACTTAATTTTATTGCAATGCCATGCATTTTTGTAGCCTACTCTTCACAGACTGCTAGACCTGCATCCCTCAAAACTCAAAACATGCTGGGTCTAGCTAAAATGATCATACAAGTACACACAAAACAACCTCATTACATTGAAGGAAGTAAATGTAAATGGATACTTCCACCCATGTTTGTTTGTATGTTGAGTAACAGAAATAGAGTATAGGACAGGATAGACAAGCCAAAATGATCAACAATGCAAAACCCTCTGATTGCTGGATGCAGCATAGCTACATAGGTCTACATCGAACCATGAAACAGAAAGGTTGTACAACTCAATTGTTTAGAGTGCTTAGTTGGTGATTCAAGTCGTTTTATAATTAGGTGCAGAAGACATTAGAAAATCTCAACACTCAAAAATGCACAGAAAGAGTGCAACAGGAAGAACTGTAAAGATTATCATGGTTATAAGTGGTTAGTGTTTATTTCTGTTATGGTATGTTGGTCAAAAATTGTACCTGTGATGCAGACTTCACAATCTCTGTAATCAAGGAAAATGTCAATAGAAAGGGGATTAAATTGATGTTCTGTGTGAACATTTCCATGAGTACCATCTAATAATCCAGTCCAATATGATTAAAATGAACACAGTCTAAAAGATTCAGTTTTGGACCTGGGAGGTTAGAGAGGGTATTGCAATGCAAGTATTTCTCTGTTAACATAAAAGATGGTTTGATCATTTGCCCTGGAGCGGCCCTCTGGCTTTGGTACTGTACATGTAAACCAGCATCGTGTTCAAAATGCTTAAATCAGCATCTTTTAGAGTTTTCCTCAAACTTGCTGAATTTGCTGAGTTAGTGGATCCGCCTTAATTTCCAGCCCCATAACAGGAGGTAAATTGTTGTTCCACATTGCGCCTGATAAGAATAATTCTCAACACTGAAAATTATCTTGCACCTATTACCGTCTCTACTGAGAAACTGCCTGTCCTAATCTGCACCACCAAGAAGAATTTTTACAAATATTTTTTTTAAGGTAAGCAAATATGAAAATTGAACTAGATGCACTATTGCATCTATAACTGTAGATTGTGAGAATTGTAAAGCAAGGTGGTGCAAAAGGGACATGAACACTAGAGATTAAAAAGCAGCAATTGAGACAGTTGCATCCAATGCACATCCAATGTTTTCAACATTTGCACTTTAATATACAGGAAGAACGCTTTGGATACTGGTGTAATACCCTCTTTTGTCCACTAGATTGTGCTATTTAACCAGGAAAAAACCTTCACCGTAAGCAGCAACACACCTTTCTGTTTTGGCACTAAATAAAGCTACATTTGTGCAGTACTGAGGCATCGTCTTAAAAAAACATGGTGAATTACAAGCCTATACTACACAACATTGGTACGTAGATATTACTTACCACGGTGCATGACAAATAGGCACAAGAATTCCTTTGTTCCTGCTGTCATGGGCCTGCTAAACAATCTGTAATGGTTGCTAACTGTACTATTGCCTATTTGTTGTCCTGTTGTTTCTATGTTGATGTTGTTGTTTTTGTGCTACATCTCTGGCTCTAATTTGCCCCTCGGGGACAATAAAGATATCTTTGACCTTTGACCAAACAATCCTGAGGGTTTAATGTTTTCTCTTGCTGTCAAAGTTTGTTTTGATCATTTATTTTAAGGCTTGTGTTTCATCTATAAGTCAATGTTTTCAATTATATAGTATATATAAAAATGCCTGTAATTTATGTGGTCAAAAAATGTCTTATAGGGCCTTTGAACACATCATGTTCAAATTAGAGGATACACATTTTGAACAGTATTGAAGGTCAGTATGCTTCTGGGTGTGATTGGCTGTGTCACACTCAAACCACACACCAGTCATCAAATGATAAGAGGAATGAGGGTAACGGAAATGATTTCATTTAGTAAATTACAAAGCTACCATCGTCCTCCAACCTTACTGTTATATCCTGTTTTTGCTTCAGTCATATTGTTTTAGGTGACACAGCAGGGTCTTCAGCACCTTAACCTTAACTAGGTTTGGACACTGGGGCTGCCATATTTCCCCTAAAGAATCTGTTGGGTAAATAATGCTTGTTTGTGTTAAATACCTTAATGACAGTGAAGAACACATGGTATAACAGTTAAGACCACAGGAGGTTCTAGATGCAGATGTATCTGACAATTTCAGATAGTATGCATCAAAATGCAAGAAATATCAACAACAATAACAAGAAAGCACAACATTCACTCTGATGTATTACACTGAGGAATTCTAGAAACTAAAAACTGCCAACAACAATTCAAGTCGTGGAATTGTTAACGGTTGTCAAGATAATTCAAGCAGCAACACAAAAGCCCTCAATAAGTGTCAAACATTTGTCACCACTTCCTCCACTGTAAATGAAAGTTTAGCAGTTCCTCTATATGCGCATTAACTTTTTTTCACAGCTACATAAAGGAAATGTCACTTTGCACGTATTGTGGTGTTTAGTACAGAAGGGCAGAGTGCTGCAGATTACAGACATAAAATAAAACATAAACTAAAGCAAAGACGAATATACATTTTCAAACATATGAATAGTAGGATAAGCACTTCAACAAAAAGCAAACAAAATATAATTGTAGCAACAATTATTGGAAAAGCGAGTGTTTTAAAAAGACACTTAAAGGAATAGAAAGGGCCCCTGATGACAAAGGTTTGATCAAGCCTGGTTTTAAGCTTTGACCTATACCTCTAACAAAGACCCACCACAGGATGTCAGTCTGTAATCTGAAGTAACATAAATTGGGATATAGTCAGGCACTAACCTCACAAACATCATCATCAGGCAAAAATGTGATTATAACAGTCTAAAAATCAACTACACACAGTACCAGTACATGTTGAGATGCTAAAGTTGGTGTTAAATTCACCTGCTTCTCTTCTCTTGTGGAAAGTCTAGCCGTGGCTGTCTGATCTAAATTTTAGTTTAGGCAGATATAAAGCAATGAACCTTCCTTCTGTCAAATGCCCCCTTTAAAAGAGAGGAAGCAGATGGAAAATGAGGGATATGGAATTTTGACAGTAAAACAATTTTTATGGTTTTACTGCTTTTACAGTTTCCAACAGAGAAAAAGTCACACAGGCACAGTTTGAGAGAAGAAAGAAAGTTTGACATTCTGATTTTAGTTTAGTATTTAGGCCTTGTTTCTCTCTCTGCTTCCATATAAAAATAAGAACTACATGGTGTGCTGGTAGGTTCTAACAGCTCTGCCAGCAACACCCTCATGTGGTTCATAAGGCCAGCTTTTTGCTTAACCGCCAGCCACTTACTGTTTCAAACATGGTGTGGTGGGGTAACACTAGCCAGTTTGTGCGCCATCCAGGCATTTCCAAAACAGCTTTTCAAAACATTATTTTTTAGGTGGGTAGACCATGGCTACTGGTGTAAGAGAAAGTATTTATAAAATATAATAGCCAGTATTAAAGTCACTTTTACTGGCCAAGTAATTTGCTTGTGGAAGGACAACATCATTCCACACCGCAGCAGACAGAAGGATTAGATCATCAGTGTAGCAGCTTTGGAAACAGTTATTGATGTACTTCTGACTGAAGATTTCTATGAAAATAGAACATTTTGAAAGTCATGGCTGTAAGACAAAATGATTCGACCAGACTACTCAGACTGACCTTTTGGTTTAGGGTTTGTCAGGAAGTTGTTGAGACAGCTGGGCCATATTGAGGTCTTGGCTCATTGTTTTAGAATTCAGAAAGAAACAAAAAGATAACAAACACAGCCAACACAAAACATCCAAAACTCTATATGTACACAATTTTCATATGGGCAGGAAGAAGGCCGCGAGATAACAGGATAACCACTGGATGCTTGCCATGATCATATTGGCTGGAAATCACTGTTTGAAAAAGAAGCTACAACGTAACTGTAGCAAGACACTGTAGATCAGTTAGCCATCTCAAATAGAGCACAGAGTAGCATCTGGCATCTCGGCTCTGGCCTCTTACATGGATTCATCGTGTTTAGCACAGCTTAGATTCATTACACAGAGCCTGACGATGACTATAAAATGGATTTTATGTGTGGACCAGCAGCATCGGTTTAAATAGGTTGCCTTATCAGAAAGGGTGGACACATATGCCGCACTATTCAGAATTTATTTATTATTTATAACCCATTTTCAATCATTTCTAATAATACTGTAATAAACTGTATTTAATACTATATTTTTGCCATAAGACTTGTATACTGTGCTCTTGATTATGATTGAACTGTGAAAAAAGAGTGCAGTAATGTGTATTTTATCTTTTGTACTCCACTCCTGTCTCAAGCTGTCATCTACGATCAGGGCACTGAAAATAACCTGATAAAATTTTACAGTGAAAAAGTTCCCATCTGGTGCGTCAACTTGAGTTCCACTTCCTGCTCTTGTGCAGTAAATAAATGTTGTCTTGATAACAGTGGTGGTTCATCTTAGTTAGTTGAGTTTCCTGTTGCTGCTTATAGCCACCTGTTAAAGAGTTCCTGTCTTCACAATCTGCATTTTAATTCAGTGTGTTTCCTCTTGTTTTATCTCAAAGCTACTCTAGGACTGAAAGCTTCATTATTTTATCAAATGTGTCACAAACTGGGCACCACATGGGCACCAAATGTTGTTTTATGTTTGTATGATGTTGACTATTTTTCAAAGAACCTTTTGAAGTTAAATATTTTAAAAAGATAGAATAGTTTTCCTAGGTTGAATCTGAGCTTGTTGATTCTAATAGTAGTATCTCAGAACTTTTGTTACTCCAACATCATTAAGCACTATTCTACTGTTTAATGCATTATTCATTGGATAGAGTGTTCACCACAAAGCGTTTGACTATGTCACTGGTTGAACAGATTAGACATGTGTTGTAAAAATAGATTCCCTTCAAATACATATAGGCCTGTTTATAGGCAGGGGATTTTCTTATAGGTCATACAAAGGTCCCTCTGTGGGCATTCAAAGCTGAAGTCCCTGTAGGCCTGCTGCCGGTCACCTCCATGTTCCCAGGCCCACAAAGTCCACTCCATTGTTTAGAAGTGTGAAATAACGCAATAACAACGCTGCCTGTCAGTGAGTCTTGGTACAGTGTGTTCAGACCTGAAAATGACCTTGCCACTGCGAGCTAGAAACAAGAAAATTTGTTGAAAATGTACCCATTTTTTTTGTTCCACTAGGATGCTCTTATAAATGCTCACAGCATGTTGGCATTTCCTCCGATTTTTAAAGCTTAAGCAAGCACAATCCATGCAAGTCTGCATAACTAAAGTCGTGTATAGCATGAGTGGCACCGTGTGACAAAGGTGTGTAGAGAGTATCAAAAATGTGTGATGAAGGAAAAAAACATTATGTACCTTTGACGAACAGGGTTTCCCAGCATTGTATTTCTTCTTACGTCCACACAAAGGTCTTGCTTTGTAGTATCAGTTTGCAGTGTTTTTGTTATTCTTCTGTTAACATTACAGTAATCCTTGACCTAAGTAATTTGCTTCATCTGCCCTATTAAAAAGAAGTCCAGTAGGTCTGCCTTCAGGGAATGTATATTGGGAATTACATATTGTTTATACTCCTCTGTTCTTTGTTCACATCTTTCCAAATAAAACTTCAACATTGTTACATTGTCTCAGACAGACGCACTCAGAGGAAAAAGCTATATATATGTCATTTCCATAGTTAGCAGGCTGCATGCTAAAATGCTGCATGTGGGAGGGTTTACTCACCAACAGGACTTTGTAAAACAATGACCATTCTCGTAGTCCTGCCGACACATGACCCCCTGTCTGCCCCACAATCACAGAGTGTAACAGAAGGGAAAGATACAGAGAGATGAGCAAAGACAGAGAGAGAGAGAGGCAGAAACTACCCGTGCAAAAACACTTTTTGTTGACACTGTTATCATTGGAAAGAGAGTCGAGTGAGCTAGCATAGTGATTTCCTCTCACTATCACCCCACCCCAACAACAGCAGAAGTAACTCCTGGCTGTACTCCCCTACAAACCTCTGTGTCAGAGGCATGATTGAGAGAGAGAGAGAGAGAGAGAGAGAGAGAGAGAGAGAGAAGCTCCTCCCCAGGACATGTGGTTATCTCAGCATGTCACCTCGTTAGTGAGAACAGATGAAGATTCAAAGGGGAGAACGCGACCGAGACAGGGAGAGTGAGAGAAAGGAGAGGTCATTGCATGAGATGAGAGAGAACTTATTCCAGCATTTTTATATTGTATTTGCTGGTGTTAGCATATAGCATAGCTACTTTTTCCACACCCATTAACCTGACGGGTGGATACAGACATTTCCTTTTACGTTTTTTTAAATTACAGAAACAACTGGGGCAACTTTTGGAAAAGAATAGGACAGATCTCAATGTAGAGAGTTCACAGGTTTTGGTTGTTTTAACTTTCCTTATACAGTTCTGGACAGTGTTTCAATCTTCACCATGACGGGCAGGTTGAACCTCCTGATACTGGGTGAGTCACATCTGTCATCCATTTGCACAGTAGTTGGGATGGAAAATCATCTGTTGAGAAAGTCTGAGTATGTGTTGTGCTTCAAGGAGGGAAACTAACTGGCTGCAGTAGCGTGAAAACCTTTAAGAATAAGAATTTATATCTGTGTTATTTAAAATCTACAATTACATTTTAGACAGGTGTTGTATGACACTTTTAGTATTAAACATACTGTATACTGTAAGTAAATGTATACATTAGTTACATTAGATAATAACTGTCTAATGATAGTCACCTCAAGTCTTTGTCAAGAAAGAAAATAAAATAAAATACAATTACATAATTAAAACAAAAATAAATAGGCAAACAACTAGAACAGACAAAATTCAAACCATTTATATATTAATATAACAATTAATATAATAAAATACATTTCTAAATTCCATGTTCAATTTCTTTGTTTAACAACTTTGCACTGAAATCAAATCTGCCAGCAATCTTATCTTAAGTGCCACTGTTGTAATAATGAGAAATTCAAACTGTGACAGTCCTTAATTCAGAGCCTCTCTGCAGAAGTCAGAGCCTGAAGCCTAATTATGGGAAAGAGCCCAAACAAATTACGAGAAAAGGAAGGCGAGTGATGCTGATCACAGCAGCTTTTTGTCAACCAACCCATAATCTGGGCCCTAATGCACAGAGGAATTCTGTTCTTCTGCTTTTAAAGTGACATTTATACACTATTAGCTCATCCCACAGCACCCACACTTGTCAGCTGATAGTGACCACAGTCATACACATCTGCCCTCAGAGGACAACACATTATAGTTAGTATAGTTAGTATAGTTAGTTATAGTTAGCATGTGTTAAAAAAGGTAAACTCTATCCTGTGACAGTGAAACCACTGAAACATTTCCTAATGTCTTGATCGCAATCTTAGCAAGTCATATCCTGTCCAAAGACATGATGTAAATGAGTTCCTCCTTAACTTACCAAGTTTCTTTAAGGTAGTAATTCAAGGGTAAAAACTCTCTGCATGGCTGGCTACAACTATTGATAACTGGGAATATGCCTCTTTGTGATTCGGATGAACTAATCCAAGTTATTTAACAATAAATTAGCTGCTTCTTTTAAATATCATATTTAATTCATTGTATGAACTGACAATGGAAACAATAATGTAGCTGGACACTTTCTTCCTGTTTCCATATACTGTACATTACACCCAGCTGTTGTTGTTTAGGGGAGGACTGAGTCTGCCCGAGGATGTAATGCCATTTTGTGTTTGTGCCATGCAAGCTGATGTTTCCTCACACATAGGAAGCAGAGTTCTCCAGACAACCATATGTTGTTGATTTTAAATTATGGTGCAGATGCTGTTGGTACAATCAAAGAAATGAGGGTAGAGAATGAGGGAATTTACCTTTTTTGCAGAGCCTTTTAAAAACTGGTGGTCAAAATGATCCTTAAATGTTTTGTTGCTACACTCAAATATCTCAGAATGATTAAAAAAGGAGTTAGTGTTGATTAAGCATGGGTGCCAGTGTAGCAGATGTTGCATTAAACTGCAGACTGACAGACCCGCTTGATTTTCAGCTCTGTACCTCTACTTCGTTGTGGCCCTGATGAACCCACCCTGCCCTAAAGGATTTAATGCTGACAAGAAAAAATGCTTTGGTATGAAACACAAACTTAATGAATAGCATTGTGGTATGCGAGAGCTTTTATGGCATTTGTCATAGATTGCATTTAGAAATTAAAAACTCAAAATATATAATGTGGTTTGCTAAATGGTTTATGTGAAATCAAATAATATATAGAAATTGCAAGCATTTGGGTTCCTGACTTAGAGGCCACACTTAGTTTTAGATCCGTCTCAAATATATGTGTATTTAAGCACTTATTTATTATTTGATTACCATCTTTTTCCCATTCCTGTGTCCGTAATTAAGATGATAATGAGTGTGCTGACAATGAGAATAATCCTGGTCATACTGTACCATGTGGAAAGAACGCGAGATGTATCAACACAAATGGAAGTTTCTACTGCCAATGTTTTGATGGTTTCATATCATCAACAAACACTGTGAATTATTCAGCTGAAACATCTGGAACATGTAGAGGTAAGTATGTTGAAAAAATTATGATAGAGACTCTGATTCAATTTTGATTGAAGTTTTACTAAATACAAAAGTCATGTCTTTATCTTTTGCTTTAAGATATCAATGAGTGTACAGACATCAAAGATAAAAACATCTGTGGACCTAATGCCACATGTAACAACGTCATTCCACATTATTCCTGCACTTGTCTTAATGGATTCATTTCCACTACTGGAGTGGAAAGCTTTAACCGCAGTGTCAATGTTACATGTAGAGGTAAGCTGTTTATCACTGATAGGTTATCAGTACCCTCACTATAAGAAAATACTGTGGTAGGTTATCTATAGGGTATGTATATACAGTATAATTGTTCTCAACTATTGCCCAATGTTAGCTGGGATTGGCTCCAGCCCCCCCTGCGACCCTTCCGGATAAGCAGTATGGATAATGAATGAATGAATGTTCTCAACATGTGCTGCAGTGACATGATGTTATTTAGATCTATTTATGTGTTTATGATGAGAAAACATTGATGGCTGAGTGATGGTAATGACATGATGCTGCAAAATACTTATTTTACTATTTTTACAAGTTATTTAATCTAGTAAAGAGTCTCCACCTAAAGAGATTAACTTGATTCAGATGTTACTTATCTCAGCTCATCTAAATACAAAGATCATGTCTTTATCTTTTGCTTTAAGATATCAATGAGTGTACGGACAACAAAGATAAAAACATCTGTGGACCTAATGCCACATGTAAAAACTCCATTCCACATTATTCCTGCACTTGTCCTAATCGATTAATTTCCACTACTGGAGTGGAAAGCTTTTACCGCGGTGTCAATGTTACATGTAGCGGTAAGATGCTTATTACTGATAGGTTATCAGTACCCTCACTATAGGAAGATACTGTTGCAGGTTATCTATCAGGTATATATATATTCAGTATAATTGTTCTCAACATGTGCTGCAGTGACATGATGTTATTTAGATCTATTTATGTGTTTATGATGAGAAAACATTGATGGCTGAGTGATGGTTTCCTTTCTCAGCTAATCTTAAATGTTTTCTTCCTGCTTGCTCATATAGACATTGACGAATGTCAAGAACAACAGCTTTGTGATCAGAATGCAACATGCATAAACACACTAGGCAGTTATAACTGTGTCTGTAATGCTGGCTTTGGACTGAAATCTGGCAAGTCTTACTATTCTGGGAATCAGGAGAAATGTGAAGGTGAGTGCAATGACACGTTGCTGCAAAATACTTATGTAGCATACTTACATGCAGAGGTAAGGTGCTTATCACTGATAGGTTATCAGTACCCTCACTATAAGAAAATAGTGTGGCAGGTTATTTATTTATTTTTCGCACACTGCTCAAAAAATGTAAAGGAACTCTTTGAAAACCAATCAGATCTTAATGGGGGGGAGGAAATCATGCTGGATATCTATACTGATATAGACTGGGTAATGTGTTAGGAATGAAAGGATGCCACATCGTTTGATGGAAATTTAAATTATCAACCTACAGAGGGCTGAATTCAAAGACACCCCGAAAATCAAAGTGTTCCTTTAATTCTTTTGAGCAGTGTATATAAACAGATCATTTTCATAAGTTTATCTTCATAATGGCCATCAGCAAGCACATTCACTGAAACAAAACTTCCTGTTTCCTCAGCGTTAATCTGTGATTTTTACAAAGAGATAAGCCCTCTGAAAGAGGTAAAGCCGCACTAGAAACAGTCGTATCACAATTCAACATATATTTAAAATGTCTATTGCCTCTTAATTCTGTTTCATTCTCCCTAAATTGCTTTCCTAGAAATTCCATGTTGCACATGATCTCGTGATGCAATTGAAAAAAAGCTGTCTGCAGTTTACAGAAAGTGAGGATCCAACAGAGCTGCATGGAGAGGACTTACTACAGGTATTTCTACTCATAAATTAATTGAAATTCAATTTGATTACGCAAAAACGTCTTCAGTTCTTAACAACCAGCACAGAAACAGGAAGTTTGGCCCCCTTCAAGCTGTGTCACATGGTGTTCAGATGTCATTGCACAACTTTGTAGACTATTTATGTTGACCTGAGGTGGTATGCAGCCTGAAAGTCTGCCTCAGCCTGAGTCTGTCTCCTGTTTCTCCCTCTCCTCCCGCCTCTCCTGCGGCTGTAGAGACTGTTGTCTATTATTGACAAGCTCTTGTCCAGTGGAGCCTTCAAGGATAACAGGAAGGTCTCCACCTTTCTGGATGTGGTGGAAAATGCTTTGAGGCTCATAGGACCTTTCCTTAAGACCCCCAGGACAACGAGATCCTCCACTCACACAGGTTAAATATAAATGTACATTTAGTGAAGCACCTGCATTTGTCTTGTATTCTGTGCTGTGGTTTCTCATTCACAAAGATGCATACAATTCAGCCATAGCTCTTTGTTAATTTACAAAGCCAATTTGTTCCTTTTAAGAGGTTTACACTTCTTCAGATGAAACATTGCATGCATGTTGATAACAAGCTGATCTTTGTATCTGGGTTCAGAGCTGGATCTGCTTTTACATAAGGGGGTTTACGTACCACAGGGAGCTGTCAATTTATCATCTAAGCAAGCTCAGCTGGACATCCAGCTGGAGACAGCTGCTGGAGATCCCTTGTATTACCCTGGTAATTATCATGTCTATAATTAATACATTTGTAACCATAGATGACTATGAATGATGAACATAATGGATGCCAACTTAATCCTGTGTTATCCTGCTATGATTGTGAAAGGCTTTACAGCTGTGTCCTTGCTGAGTTATGCAAACCTGGAAGACTCTACAGATGGCTTCTTTAGTGGGATGAAACCAGAAGCCAGCCAAAGCTTTAAGATCAACTCTAAAGTTGTGACTGTCACTGTCACTAACAGAAACACAAGCCACCTCAAAAAGCCAGTCAAATTAACTTTCCACCACCTGAAACAGGTAGTGTATAGTTTGCCATTTAGGATGATAATTTATCTATGCAGGAAAATATTACTTCTGTAATCGTCATTATGTGTATTTTGTTTCACAGTCAAATGAACCTAACCACACCTGTGTGTTCTGGGATTCCTCGGAGAAAGGAGGTACATGGTCTGCTCGTGGCTGCAGCGTAGTGGAGTCCAACCCTGAATACACTGTGTGTTCCTGCACTCACCTGAGCAGTTTTGCTGTGCTCATGGCGCTCTATGAGCTAGAGGTTAAAGCTCTCAGTTACATATAATATACATGGCAAATCATGACTTTCAAAGTTTATAGTTGAAACTTAAGTCCATTTCTGTGATCTGTAATGTAACCCTTCTCTCTCTTTCTCTCCCAATAGGACAAGTTTGAGTTGCAACTGATCACCTGGGTGGGTCTGTCCCTTTCACAAATTTGCTTGTTCATCTGCATCCTGACGTTCTCACTGATCCGCTCCATCCAAAGCCCAAGAACCAGCATCCACTTGCACCTCTGCATCAGCCTCTTCATTGCCACCCTTATCTTCCTTGCAGGGATCTCTCGAACAGAGAACTGGGTAAATACTTCTGTAACAGCTTGCGCAGTCAAAACGCCTACACTGTCCGGACAAGTGCAGAAACATATCTGACACCTTCGAATGCAGCAGAGGAATACATTCTAAGTAACTGCACAGCTATGGAATGATTTATGTGGGTGTGGAGATTTATAAACAACAAATCAGCAAGTTCTCTGCATCTTTTGTGCTTTTTTTCACTGCTGTCACCCTGATCCTCATCTCTCTCCCTAATGCATTAGGTTGGCTGTGCAGTCGTAGCTGGGCTGCTGCATTTCTTCTACCTGGCATCGTTTTGCTGGATGTGTCTGGAGGGAATACAACTCTTCAGGATGGTAGTCCTGGTCTTTAACACCAACTTCAAAACCCTCTACATGATGGCAGGTGGCTATGGAGTCCCAGCTGTAATTGTCACAGTCTCTGCTATAGCTAATTCCAAGGGATATGGCACTGAGAGATAGTAAGTTCCCTCTTCTGATGCTGATCTTGTTTTATCTTTAATATATATGTGAATCCCAGGTTATGTTGTCATATAGTCTGCTCAATGAACTCTCAATATGCATTGCAGTTGTTGGTTAAATGTGGATTTCATTTGGAGTTTCTTTGCCCCAGCCTGTGTCATCATCATTGTGAGTAAAAAGATAATATAATATATATAATATATAGTTGAAAAATATCCATAAAATTGACGCCAGTGCTTAATTTAAACTGCATGCTCTGTTGTCTTTCAGATAAACATTTTCTTCTTTCTCATCACGGTGTGGAAGTTGGCACAGAAGTTCTCAAGTTTGAACCCTGACCTGGACAATCTGCAGAAAGTAAAGTGAGTCAGCACCAACCCACAAACTGCCTGCACACAGCCATGCCTGTGCTATATATGTGTATAGACAAGGTGTGTATGTGTGTAAATATGTAAGCATATATTTGCTATGTGGAAGTACATATTTTCTATATCACTGCTTCTTCCACTGAAGAGAAATATGATTCCCTAAAACAGTAAGCCCTTTCCTGTGATAGAGTGCCTCGGATTTGACCCATGTGTGTCTTTGTTGCCTCCTGCAGGGCGTTCACCATTACTGCAGTGGCTCAGCTGTGCGTGTTGGGCATCATGTGGATCTTTGGTTGTTTCCAGTTTGAGGAGGGCACAATAGCCATGTCTTACCTGTTCACCATCTTTGGCAGCTTTCAGGGGGTTATGCTCTTTGTCATGCACTGTCTGTTTTCTAAACAGGTCAGTCACACTCCTCTCAAAAAATACAAAACAAGTTCTGGTGATTTTTCTGGTGTCAACACTGTTACCTAAAATCTGCTTTTAGGTAAGGGATGAATATGGAAACATCCTGTCCAGATTCTGTGCACCGAAGAAGAAGAGCTACTCAGACTTCAGTTCCTCACACTCCAGCAAATCTCATGTAAGCAGTTATTTCTATTTCACCCCTGTGTCTCTAATTCTGGTGGAATGACTCCAATAATTTTGCAGTCCACGTTCACTAATTTCATTAGGTACAATACAATCTATTTCTATATATTTGGCTACCATATCTATTTTCATGAAACACATATTAAACCTAAAGGAGGTTAGAAAATAATTGTATTTACTCCTTGTTAATAAGTTAATAAAAGATGCCTTACATGGTCACCAAGCAACCGTAACGTTAATTCAAGCAATCTGTAATTAGATTGCTTAAGAGACTTAATAGGGCTTAAGTCATCGGAAGTTTAAATTTTGGAGACCTTCCAAAGGTAAACCCATAATTCTTTTCCAGAGCCTGTCCTGATAATGAAAGAGTACTGAAAGTGTGTGCCATGACGCTCCCCTCTCTGGTCCTCAGGCATCCAAGAACACCCAGGACACAAGAGAGTCTCACATCTGAGGAGCTAAACAGTGACATGGGAGCAAATTCTGATTCATTTCCTAAAAACTGCCAGCCCAGACATACAGCCAACTACTGCGCTACCATTTGTAGCCAATGCACCAGTTTGTTTTAATGCAAAATGTTGTAAATTGTAACTTTCACCAATTTTCATTTTCATTTTTTGTTTTAGAGTTGGTAGAACTGGACTTGATATAGAACTGTATATTGTTATTAAATAAAGGATTTCCTTCAAATGGAAAAATTACATTCTACAGTGAGCATTACCATAATACACAGACTAGTCTGTCTTCAAAAGTGGAGTGTTTATATATTTAAGCAAAGCTGTTAAGATGACCCTTGATGTGCTTTTATGCCAA
>JAVQJV010007910.1:0-16199 GCA_036024995.1 Gadopsis bispinosus
TTTCTCTCTCTACCCAACCGGTCGAGGCAGATGACGCCGCCCCAGAGCCTGGTTCTGGTTCTGGTTCTGCTCGAGGTTTCTGCCTGTTAAAGGCAGTGTTTCCTTGCCACTGTCTCCTATAAATAAAACTGAATCGAATCACATACAACTATGAAGGACTGACCCTAACCTGGGGGTCAAGGGCCCCAAAGATGAACCTGAAGGGACACAAGAGGAAGATGAAAACTGGACTTCCTCTCTGTCTTTAAAATGTCCTCAGCAGTTAAATTCACAGCTTCCTGTCTCTTGTTGTTGGTGTCAGGTGGAGGAATTGGAGACCAATGTCAGGAAGCTGATGAGGGAGGAAGAGGAGCTCCGTCAGGCTCTGGAGGAGCAGGAGGAGAGGTCCTCCTTCACTCTGCAGGAGGAGACCCACAAACTGAGAGTCCAGAACCAGGAGCTCCAACACAAGGTACCAGACACCAACCGGTAAACTGTCTCTAACTATAATCCTGGACAACTGAGGATCAGGATTCATCCGAGCTGAGCGATTAAGCTGACTGCTTGATGTTTCTCAGCTGTCGGAGTTGCAGGTCCAGGGTCTGGAAGTCCAGAAACTGACCCTGGAGCAGCAGGACCTGAAGACCAAACTGAACGAGCTGGCGACGGCGCGGACGCATGCCGAGGACCAGGTTCAGGACTACAGCGCACACAATGAGATGATCAGAACTGACCCCTGAAGTCTTGCATTCACACCACCATGTCATCCTGTCTGCAGGCGGTGCGGGCTGAGACGGCGCTCGGCCTGGTTCAGGCGCAGCACGTGAGGCAGCTGCAGGAGCTGCAGGAGCGGGCGGGTGACGGCTGCAGGGAGCAGGTGGAGCTGCTGCAGGCCCGGCTGCTGGAGGAGCAGAGGCGGAGTCAGCAGCTGGAGGAGACGCTGAGGCTTCAGGCCCAACAGAGCAGCTCCCAGATCAGCATGAAGCAGGTAAACAGACAGAGGTCAACGGTCAAAATCTGCCCTCACCAGCAGTTTACTTCAAAGTACTAATACCACAGTATAGAAATACTCCGATACAAGTAAAGGGCCTGCAGGGAAAACAGAAGTATTGGCATCAAAATACTGTGTGTTGTGTTCAGGATCAGTACGAGAAGGCGATGTCCGCCCTGCAGGAGAGGATGGAGGAGCTGGAGACCAAACTGAAGGGGGTCCGGATGGTTCTGCAGGAGAAGGTCCAGCAGCTCAAAGAACAGGTCAGTCTCCTCACATGTGGTCCACACACTTGTGGCCAAACTCGTAGCGACGTGTTGTCGTCTTTTGTCTGCAGCTGGCGAAGAACACAAAGTCGAGCGTGCTGCTGAAGGATCTGTACGTGGAGAACTCTCAGCTGATGAAAGCTCTGCAGGTGACCGAGCAGCGGCAGAAAAACGCAGAGAAGAAGAACTTCCTGTTGGAGGAGAAAGTCGGTGCGCTCAACAAACTGCTGAGAGAGATCGTCCCTGCGGCGCTCGCCACGTAGCTGCTGAGCGGGAACTTCAGCTGGTCTGAGATCCGTTTCAGAGACAGGATGCGTTTAGAAGTCAGCAGTGAAACAGAAGCACTCGGACACTTTTCTCCGAACAGGTGAGACGTCAAGTTCATCATCTACACGTTTGATGAGAATCATTGGATGAACAGGAACACGTGAGTCTGCAGGATCACACACGTCACATGACGTTAGACTGAACCCCCTTAAAAAGCAACGTGACGTCACAACAAACCACCAGCTGCAGCAGTTTCCATGGTGACCTGTGACAGCAGTCAGTTGTGCACTGGGCCACTAACAGCTGAGCCTGACGAGGTGTTAATCATTAGTCCTGTTTCACATGTGAGGATGAAGATAAACCTGCAGCTTGTTGTATTTTCACTCTGCTTCTATTCAGCTGCTGCTTTATTTCACTGAAATCACAAATTCTACTTCCTGTTTTGATACAGATCCAGATTTACTACAAAACGTCACCTTTTGTTTAAAAAAGGTTTGTGTGTACAACCTTTCTTTCTCTCTTTCGTTTGAGCCTCTGGGGCCTCCGTAGTTTCCTGTTGGTCAATAATCCTCGAGCCTCACAGCCAACATGCGTCTCAGCATCAGACTACATGGAAATTATGATGAATTTTATTTTAAAGGTTTTAAATGATGATGTGTCAGGTGTGTGTGGGCGTGGCCTTTGAGATGAGTCATCGTCAGCCTCACCTGTAACGTCTGTTCAGCAGGTGTTCTCCTCCCTGAAGCTGCTTCACAGAAACAACCTTTGTTTCCTCTTGAAACACGAAGGAAAACCAGTCTGACCACACACACAGGCGGCACTAGTCTGAAGTATTATGTTACTTTGTCTATATACTTTTATTATTTTTAATGTCAAAGTGCCACTTTTCTTGTAGTTTTCGTGTCTGCAGGCTCATGTTCAGTCTGTAGTAGAGTGAGACCTCCTGCTCGGATCTCTTCTACCTGTTCAGGTACAACGAACCAAATCACACCTGTCTGTCTGTGGACCAACGTGTGGGACAGACAGCTGTCATCTTTGTATTCTGACCTCCATGTATGATGATGTCACATGAAACCACATTAAATGATCTGTTTTAATCACACTGCTGTCGACTTCCTGTGTAACATCTGTGTTCACACCAACTGCAGGCGTTTTCCTCTCAGGCTTCTGTGAAACTTTGTTCCTTCAACACGAACAGAAATATATATACAGCTTGTTTCTACAACACGTAGGAAAGTAGAATGACGGGTGACCTCAGGAGGACTGAAGCCGGGCGGCTGGTTTATGGATCTGACCACGTCCCACCTTCCACCCTGATGTCTCCATCCAAGGCCTGGTCCCCTCCGTCGTCCTCCTCAGAGGTCAAACGTCAGCTGAAGGACGGCGGTCTGATCGTCCCAGAAGTTAGACAAACTCTGGATTTCACTTTGAATCGGAGAAACTTGAATTTCTGACTTGCTTGTATTTGTCCAGAATTGATAAAAGACCATTTGAGCAGCTTGAATGTACTTTTAGAAATTGCACCACTTGAAATGTTTAGAGAATAAAAACCACACGACGGAACGAAGACTGAAAGTAACGTTTCGGCTGTTTTGCCTTGAATCTGAAGAATAAACCGACTTCGGGCAAAACGTTTAGAAAAAGAAATCTTTAATCAGAATTTAGTTTTCAGACAGTTTGTTGTGTTCAGGGAGAGCGGGAATAAAGACCGCTGACATCCTCACACATCGTCCTTTGCAGCTAAAACCAAACGTGTTTCCCGACTGATCAGCGGATGAATCAGGACACGACGTGCTCCAAGACGCCCTGACGAATCAGCTGCTCACATTTCCACCGTGGCAGGAAGTGCTGCGGACAGAGAGACTGGACGTTAAGATGACAACTTCCTGTTTGACGAACAGCTGCTGAACGTCGTCTGTTTGCATTTTAGATTTAAACATCAGTGTTAAACATCATGCTGCAGGTAAAGTCTCACACGTGTTCTACAGATTTCTACGCGTCATGTTCTCGTGGCTGCAGAAGCAGCTTCCTGTTCTGACCTGACTGTTCTTCTTCAGCAGGACCACCGTTTCATCATCGATCTCAAAGTCTCCGTGGTCCTTTAAACACCTCACCTGGAAAACAGGATGCTGTCAGCGTCATGAGGTCAGACTGCAGATACATGCTGAGCTTTCTGATGCAGAGTCAGAGTCTAATCTTGTATTAAATAAAAAGGATTTCTTTCTCTGAGACGTCATTTTATTTATAGTAGCATAACTTTATAAATCGTAGAGACAAGAAAATGTCTTAAACATTTTATTAAAGAAACATGATTTGTCTTCTGTTTTTGTGTCTAAACAGTCAAACAAGATGTTTTACAACCTTGAGCTGTTCTATCAGCACTAAGGATTTGTACATTTTTACAGGCATCCGTGTGACATCTCTTGTATTTTGGGTTCCTGGCAGCCGTCTACTTTGCTGAAGAGGAAGACAGAACACGTGTGGAGCGAGTTGCAAAGACAAACATGCAGAGAAAGTCGGAGTCCAGCTTCCTCGCAGGCGAGTCTGATGCTACGTTTCCCAGCAGATGTTTGGAGGGTCATGAACACAACAGTAACGCTGAGGCGTCTCACCTCGATGTAAAGACTCTTCGGAGGCTTCATGTCCTGAGTGATGTCCAGACCCTCCCCCCCGCCCAGAGAACGCATGAAGGAGGCCAGAGACTTTTTATACTGACTGAACCACTGAACCTGATGCCAGAGAACAAAGACAAGTCTGAGTGATCAATACTGGACCTGCGAGTCAACAGGAAGTGATGTCAGACTCACCTCCTCTGCACACATGTGGAAACGGACGTTGGCGGGCAGCACGCTGCCGTACTCCCACCGCAGAGCGCGGATCCTCAGCAGGCGGTCGTAGCTGAAAGAGCCAATCAAACAGCAGCCTGATGCATCACGTGATGTAAAGGTGGTTACAGGTGAACAGGTGTAAAAGGTGAACAGGTGGTTACAGGTGAACAGGTGTAAAAGGTGAACAGGTGGTTACAGGTAGGCGGTGAGGCAGCGCTGGTTCCTCAGCAGGCAGCAGTGACGCAGTTTGATGGAGGGAATCAGCTCGACTCGACCTTCAGCCTTCGCCTCGTTACTGAAACACACAGTCAGACAGACAGTCAGACAGACAGACAGGCAGTCAGAAAGGCAGTCAGACAGACAGACAGACTCAGACAGACAGTCAGTCAGTCAGTCAGACAGACAGTCAGTCAGTCAGACAGATGGACAGACAGACAGACTCAGACAGTCAGTCAGTCAGACAGACAGATGGGCAGTCAGACAGACAGCCAGTCAGACAGACAGACAGACTCAGACAGTCAAGTCAGTCAGTCGGTCAGCTGTTTAAGGGTTGACAGCTACATCTTGATGTCAACCCTTAAACCTGAACATGAATATTGTGAGGACTCACACATCCGCCTGGTTCTGTTCATAAAGAGCTTCCATCTCCTGCAGAACCTGCCGGAGTCCGTCCTCCTGAAAACAAGACGGGGACCCAAAGTGAGCTCAGCAGAACCTGGTGCTGAAGCCTTCAGGCAGAACGTGTTGAATCACTGTTACAGTGAAGTTAAACATCAGCTGGTTCCTACAAATACAAAGTTCTGAACCGTGTTTGAGCGGGAAGAGCTCGCGGCTCCCGGACACCGGAAACGTTGTTTGAGCGGCGGACTCACGTTAAAGGGGGGCAGCTGTCCGTCGCTGATCCGGTGCAGGTCCCTGATCAGCTCCAGCACTTTGTCGCAGAACATCCTGACGGTTTATTCAACTGCAGCTTCGGCTTCGCGCTAAAACTCGGAGCTCCGTGTTATGATCACGTGACAAGACGCCACGAGACTCCGGGTGCCGCGTGGGGACAAACCTCGTCCCTCCCACTTTATTTGACGCCGCCGCACCGACTCCGGAGGACAGGTAACAATTAATACATATTTATATTTACATATTTATATTGATGCTTTCAGCGGACACGCGCGGTTTGTCGCTGTGACAGTCTGACTTCCGGTTGGCGAAAGGCGCAGCCGGTTAAAATAACGCCGTCCGACAGCGTCCGCCGCCGGCAGGGCGGCAGCAGAGGCACCGCGGAGCGGACTGCTGATGGAAAAGTGCAGAAAAGTGTAGTAAAGTGTAGTCAAGTGTCATTTTGTCGCCGCTTGTTTAAGCAGGTTAGCTTCGCTGCCGACGTCACCGCTCTGCGTCATGCTGCGTTCACTGTTCTTGCGATTTACTGGCTCTGAAATGGTACATTTCTATTCTGTCTAACAGTTTTCACTTGAACAACATTAACTTAGTCACACGAACACCGGCGGCTGGAAACAAAACGGCTGAAGTTTAGAAGAATCGTTTGTTTAAATGTTTCCTAGAAAGAACTGGAAAGCATGAACACGTTGCGTTCAGGGCCGCAACCAGGGTTTTAGAAATACTGAGCCTCCTGTCCAAGCCTGTGGGGGCAGTGCTGTGATCTGTCCAGGTCCAGGACCAGGTCCAGGACCAGGTCCAGGTCATGTGGCCAAAGAATGACGTCATCTGACTCCCTGAATATACTGAATGACCAGGTTATTCCATCAGTGGATGTTTTCTTCCCTGATGTCACAGACATTGCTTCGATAAGCTTGTCGCAACATTTATTTCTGTCCAGAATTGCATTAATTTTTCACCAAGATCTTGTGTTGATGATGGGAGAGTCGGACCACTGCGCAGAGTCTCCTCCAGCACGTCCCAAAGGTTCTCAGTGGGTTCAGGTCTGGACTCTGTGGAGGCCGATCCATGTGTGAACATGATGTCTCCTGCACCCTGAACCTCTCTTCCACAGTTTGAGCCTGATGAATCCTGGCATCATCTTGGAACATGTCCGTGCCATCAGGGTCAATCTGGACTCATCAGACCACATGACCTTCTTCCGTGGCTCCAGAGTCCAGTCTTTATGCTCCCTAGCAAACTGAAGCCTTTTTTTCGGATTAGCCTCACTGATAAGTGCTTTTCTTACCTATTTGCTTAGTTAAATCCAAAATAAATTTTTGGGCCGGGCAGTGTATTTCACAGCCTGTTATAACCTTTTGTTTCTGGTGTAAGTTTACGAGGTGCACTTGAAGGCACCATGTACTATTTACGTTTGTTTCTCATTTCCATAAACCGGTTTTGTTTTGGTTGTCGTTGCTCCGACTCTCCCCAGTGGCCGTGGACGCAGCACAGTGGGAGCACGTGGTTGTGTTCCCGTCCTCTGATTGGCTGCGGCAGCTGGCTGCTGCTCAGCGGCTCTCTGCGGATCTCGGTGCAGGCAGAGAGAGTTGGAGGCGCAGCGGGGACTGAGCTCCGTCCTCACCGGCTCCCACGGCTCCATCGCCCGGTCAGCTAACGGCCTCCTCCCCGCTGACGGGCCCGCGGTAACGGCTCGTTTCCCTCCGTTTAACCGGTTGTTTTTCTAACGTTTCCAGTGATGCGAAAGCGGACTAACTCGCCGACCTCGGAGCCTGACAGCGGGACCGGCACTCTGCTTGACAGCGACCCGGACCTGAAGCAGCGTCCCGCGGCGGGCTGCCGGCAGGGCCCGGCAGAGGAGGGGAGCATGGGCAAACCGTTCAGGAGGTAAGACCGGGACCGGGTGTTGGCACCTGGACTGCCCGTCTGTCCGGAGACTATTTCCCCTGTTTTTATTGAAATAAAAGAACAACATACTGATGGACAGATTATATTCAACTGTGAGCAAAAAGCAAAAAGCACCCAAATGTGAATAAACAGCTGTTCAGTTCAAACAGCAGCGTTTAAAAATAAAATGGGATGAAATACACACATATATATTTAAAAAGCACAAATAATAAACATTTAATACTTTACCAATTCCAAAATAAACATTACAGTTATATGAAATAAATTAAGAAATAAAATAAGTACATTGATGCTAGTACATATATTAATAAAAACATTAAAAACATTGATACATTTAGAAAAATGTATATAAAATAATAAACAGTTTTAAAGATGTCAACATTTTTACCTTGATATTGGATATGATTTTATCATTTTTAAACTATATAATTTTGAATATTTTCCAGTAATAAGCTCTGCAACAACCTGATATTATATTTAAATAACACGTCCAGACTCTGAGCTGCATCCAGCTGACATGTCTGACTGGTTTCTCTGAGATTGACGAGCTGGTCGGACTGGACCCGACTTACCTGAGCAGGTGTTTGTGTTGCAGCTGGCTTCAGGTGAAGCTGATCAGAGGCTCTGCTGTGTGTTCAGTATGTAGCACACAGACCAGATAAGAGATATTAAAGAAAAGTCGTCTTATTTTGGTAGTTCTGTCCCACCTTCCTGTTTCCATTTTATTCTCACCCATTACTGTTGATGTCTGGTGACTCTGGAGTCCATGAAGGCAACACGAGAGGTCAGACAGGAAGTTTAACCCAGTTTACTGAACTGATTCATCCACCAGACTCTGCAGAAACACGTCCTGCTTCAACTTTGACCCCCGTGTGTTATAGACGACACGTGTCCTCATGTAAACTCAGTTTATCTGTTCGTTAGAGTCGTCAGCTTCACTCTTCTTCTTCTTCTGATCCTCATTAGCAGCTCACACACCAACAGCTGCTGAGAGAGGACGCTGCAGTGCATTCTGGTCCTGCTGCGCTCTGTTCAACCTGTCCGTCTGTCTCCTCACCCGTCTCTCTGCTCTGAGCCCACTGGTTCCTGCTGAAGACATAAATCTTTACAAACACAATATTTAGTTCCACGTTTGTTTTCATGAAACTAACAGGAGGAAATAGAGCATCTGCTGGGGACTACTTTCAGCGGCGGATGAATCCACGTGTGTGTAGTGGCTGTGTACAGGCTGTGACACTGGCTGCTGCTCTGATTTGAGGAAGACAAACTGTTTCAGCAGCTTTCAGACGCTGACTCAGCAGCAGCAGCAGACTTCTTCTTTCAGCCTTGAATTTGAAAGAAGTGACACAAGAATCAAACCCGTGAGCTGAAGCTCACCGCCACATCCGGAGCGAGCTCACTTCCTGTCACGTGACGAAGATCTAAACATGGACTCCACCTGGTCGTTTCAGCAGGTTCATCCAGAGAGCCGGCGGGGGAGGAAGTACTCAGATCATTTACTGAACCAGAACCAGGTTTATTAACGAACAGGGAACGTGCTTTGGTGCTTCGGAGCATATATTTATATGATATTATTGGATTCTACTTATTGATGAATTCACGAGTTCAGCTCTTTAATGTTGCAGCTGCTTGTAATCACTTTATATTCTGCAGGGTAGATTGTGTTTCCCCAAAGGATCAATAAAGTTTGATCCTAATCTATAATATTACATCATCATTTATTAGTTGCTTATGTTTCATATCAATGATCTGTAAAGTAACTAAAGCTGCCAGATAAATGCAGCGCAGTAAAAGTACAATATTACCTCTGAGATGTGGCAGAGTAGAAAGTAGAAATACTCAGGTAAAGTACAAGTACCTCACATTTGTACTTAAGTACATTACCTGAGTAAATGTACTTCGTTACATTCCTCAGTATTTTAGGGTTTTTTAATCAGTAACATTTGTGTTCTTTGGCTTTTTAACTTTGAAATCAAGGTAACAACAGTTACTGCAGGGTGTGTACATGCTGAGACCCGGTTTCCTACAGCCCACCCAGAACCTGGTTCTGCTTCAGGTTTCTGCCTGTTAAAAGACAGTTTTATAGGAACTGGTTTCTTGCAGCCCACCCAGATCCTGGTCCTGGTTCTGGTTCTTGCCACTGTCTCCTAGAGCTGCTCGTGGTGGGACCTGTTGTGTCTCTGTCATGAAGAGTCGGTCTGGACCTGCTGTATAAATTAAAGTGAACTGCAGGAAGTGGTGTTGGTGCTGCGCTCCGGCAGCAGTGATTCTTGAATGGAAGACGTGGCAGAGAGGCTTTGGCTGCAGACCTAACGAGGGTCCACCACCACTCGGACTAAATGTTAACAGGCCTCATCCTTTAGTTTTAGGATGAGATGAAGGATGGAAAAGACGCCTTCAGAAAGTTTCCCGTCTGAAAATGAAAACAGGCTGCAAGCAAGTGTCGGATCGAAGAAAAACCCTGCAATCCACCTTTAAATCTACACTTAAGTAGCTGCTAGTTTGTAATTAACGTCTAACTGGACCTGAATGATGCTTCTAAATGAGGCACAGAGCAGAAAGTGCTGGAGGTGAGGAGATAAAAGCAGATGGACATCAAACAGCTGCTGAATTAAACATCACACAGGAAGTGGTCATCGGGCACATGTTGGTTTGAGATTGTTCAGTTTGGAGTGAGTGTGCAGCAGCTGAGCTTGTTGCAGGTTTAAACCTCCTGCATCATGTGGATCAGGCTGTTTAATCTGCTCAGCTGTGACACGAACACGAAGTCCAATAATATCCTCGCTCCTGCAGACTGCCAGCTCTGGTTTCCACCTTTACTTTTCTTGTGACTGACGGGGTTCGGTGTGTCCTGCAGTCCTATCACTACCCCCCCACACACCTCTCTGTGGCGGGTTCACCTCTGTGTGACCTTGCGGTTGCAGCATGACATCAGCTAATAACACTGCAGACTCGGGAACGTACGCTACGAGCAGCCGGGAGAGCTGTACCAACACACACTCATTACCCGCCGGCCGTGTGATGGTGCAGGGAATTAATCTCCCTGAAGTTCCTCGACTGTGGAAACTGCTCAGTCAGCATCAGACCTGAAGGACCCACAGCAGGAAGGGAACCGAATATATCTGTATTGTCTTCAGCAAGAACAGCACAGAAAAACAGCAGCAGTTAGTGAAACGAAACACACAGACTACTGGCCTTTTTAAAGGCCGGTCATTACACCGGCGTGATGCTGCCCCCCAGTGTGCCAATACAGGCGTGTCGGCTGCGTTCCAGAAGTAAGAGGCGTGACGTGTAACATGACGGCCTCAGCATCTAGTGTGATGTGATAGACATTTGTTTGCTGTAGGTTAGCTGCTGCTTCTTTGAGTTAGCTGCTAACTGCTGCTAGCTGCTTTATTAAATCCCCCGGTGGTGGGTCACGCACATAACACGTCTTCAAAGCGTCACAGCCCCCATGAAGATTATAACAGCTTGCTGATCAGCTGTTCATTAGAGATTAAAAACCTGATGGTGAAGCAGATCACAAGCAGCAGATGTCGATCAACACAACACATCCCCACTTCCTGTGTAGACAGGAAGTTAAAGGACAAAACAGCTGATCCAGAGCACTTTCTTGTTGCTTTTTATGACCCCATGACCTTTCCTTTAACATCACAGAGGATCTGCTGGTGTTGTGGTTTCCAGAGTTTTCTTTCTGACAGTGAAGGTGACGGGTTTGTTTGTTGACTCAACAGTAGAAATGAGTCTGTTTTTACAGTCAGCTGTTTTACTCCCTGAGCTCCCATGAAGACAGACAGAAACGGCTGTTGTACAAATCACAAACTACCATGTAAACAACATTTTGTGATCATCTCAGCCTGAGTGAGGCGAGTGATGTTGGGGCCGCATCCTTCTGAGGATGCAGTCTATGAAGGCCGAACCAAGCGCTGCTAAATTACACCTTCTGGTCTATGTAGGATTTCCAATTTGCGCCACAAAGCACCATTCCTGTCGCCTAGCAACCCTGGCACAACCAGTAGTGTTGTTGTCCACAAACACTGGGTTAATGTGTACGCACAGCCAAGGCTGTCTCAGGTATATAACACAATTTCATACACAAAATACTTTTGTGTCGACCTGAGGAGAGTTTAAATGTCTTATGGGTTTAATTAGATCAGAGTCCAAATTTCTGTCTTGACTCTGTTTTTAGAGATAAAAAGCTCGAAAGATCAGAACATAAAGTAATGGGATGTAGATCAGAGTATCATCAGCATACGTGAGGTGAGACCAGGCCAATCGGAGCATGTATAGATTAAATTTAAGAGGGCAGAGTATTGATCCTTGTGGTACTCCACGGGTCATCCACACCTGGTTGAAAATCAAATTTCCAATTTACATTAAATAGTTTGTGCCTGCAGTTAAGACCTAAACCATGAAGCATAATGCTGTGTTTTGGTTTCAAGTGCTGTAACTTTCTTTAATTAATTGATACAAAATTAACTAATAAGTCTTCAGATAACTGGTGAATGGTTTAGTCATTTCTCCATAAAACCAGATAGAACATCCAGTATGAAATGTTCTCTGGTCACTGGGACCTTCAGAGAGTAAAGACAGATGTTTCCCCATCTACCATTTATCATGATGCTATAATCTGAATCAAAGACCGTAGGAGCATGTAAGAATACAGGTTTGGTCCTTTAAGTTTGAATTTGTTTAAGGGTCTTGGATGTAGAAGAGGAGTTTGAAGGTGTTGCAGACGCTCTCTGTTTGAATGAATAATTAAAGTGCTGGGACCTGCTGGATCCTGTGGCAGCAGGTTACCTGCTCAGCTTTCACACTGAGGGACTCAAATATCACCTTTGTTTTCTAAAATAGATCAGCTCCATCAGAAAGAGAGAAAGGACATTAAAGATTGAAGCTGCCGCTGTTTGAACCCTCAGCTTACTGTTGTTGTATTGTATCTGCTGAGACTCTTTCGGAGGGTTTGTCCTCGCTGTGGTCCAGCACTGATGTGGATCTCTTGTGTCTGTCTTCAGGAGGGGTCTGGTGGGGAAGATGAAGAGGATCCTACTGTGGCTGCTGGTCGTCTACATCTCCATTCCCTTCATCATCAAACTCTGTCCGTCCATCCAGGCCAAACTCGTCTTCCTCAACTTCGGTGAGCGTTCGAGTTTCCTCCACAACTTCATTACATTTTCCACTCTGGTCCAGACTGAAGTTTCTCAACAACTGGAGGTTTGGAACCAAGTCTGGTCCAGACATTCATGTTCCCCAGAGGCTGAATCCTAATAACTTCAGTTCATGGCAGGATGCTGCTGTAGTGAGCAGCACACAGGTTAGAACCCTTTGATTCAGGAAACGTCAGGATCTTCCCTCTGGCGCCGCCCTCAGGACAAACCTTAACATAACATCTAACAGAGTAGAACAAATCAAAACTTTATTAATCAACAACCTGTTGATCAGCTCATTTTTCAGTAGATTAACTGTAACGTAACTGTTGTTAAGTACACATGTGAGGTACTTCTACTCCGCCTCACCTCAGAGGTAATTTTGTACTTTTTACTTTTTACTGTATATATGTATATATATATATACATACATACAGTACACACACACACACAGGAATACATGTTTTGAAACATATTTCTATAGTTTGCATTTGTTAGAAAATCAAATTTAAGGGGAGCGTATCAAAGATGGATGAGTGTATGTTGAACAGGACTTGAACACAGCAGGGTCAAAGGTCAGGATGTTACTGCTGAAACCTGAGCTGTCTGCGTGGACAGGAAGTGGGCAGGGACACGGAGTGAATGACAGCCGGTGTAACCGTAGGAGTGTGTCAGTCAGCAGTCATGTGACCTGTCAGTGACCTCTGACCCCTCCCCCCTCAGTGAGGATGCCCTACTTCATCGACCTGAAGAGACCTCTGGACCAGGGACTGAACCACACACACAACTTCTACCTGGAGCCTGAGACCGGACTCAGGCTCGGAGTCTGGTATCACACTCACACACGCTGTATTTAGGCACACTTGTTCTTGTACTTACACTTTATGCTACTTTATACTTTTTACTGTGTTTTTCTGCTTGTAACTTTGCTGACAAGTTAGTTCAGGAATGTTTGGCGCCGCCGTATGGAGACAATAATAACAGCAGGCTAAATAAGGACACTGTTGTAAAAGATGCTGTGCATGAACCCAACTCCAACAGCACATTCAACATAAACTCCACCGCGACGTTAAAAAGCTCCGTACACTTTTGTTAAGTGAAGTATAAGTACCTCACATGTGTACTGAGTAAATGTACTTAGTTCATTTGTGTTTTTGTGGACATTTTAATCGAAACACCCTTTTGAGCTGGTGCTATGATGACACAGGTGCATCATGGGTAATCAGCTGTGTGTGTTTCAGGCACACGGTTCCTGCTCACATGTGGAGAGAAGCTCAGGGGAAACAAGGCGACTGGTACGACTCCACGATACGCTCCACCCACCCTGTCATCCTCTATCTCCATGGAAACGCAGGGACCAGGTGACGCACACACACAGCTGTCAGTCATTCCGTGTCCTGTGTGACCTTTGACCTCAGCGTGCAGGGTCATGTTTGATAAATGTGCTGTTTCTCTGCAGAGGAGGAGACCACAGAGTCCAGCTGTACAAGGTACACACACACACACACACAGACACACACACACACACACACAGACACACAGAGACACAGAGACACACATGTATACATGCACAGAGACACACATGTATACACGCACAGAGACACACACACACACACACACACACACACACACACACACACACACACACACAGAGACACACAGACACACACACACACACACTCTCTTTATGGCTCTTTGAGTTATCGTTATTAATTACTTTCATTTTCTCATTTTGGGAAATCTTCTGTACTCTGGTTTCTACTTCAGTAAAAGTACTAATACCAGTGTAGAAATACTCTGTAGCAAGTACAAGTCCTGCATTTAAAAATATAACAAACGTATCGGCATCCAAATATACTTGAAGTACCAAACGTAAAAGTACTCGTTATGCAGAATTATAAATATGATTTTACTGGATTATAATTAGTGATGCATTCATGTGTTCATAACTTTAAAGTTGCAGCTGGTGGAGCTCATATTAATGACCAGTAGGGGGCAGATAACTGAACTCCTGTCTGTCTGTCTGTCTTCCTGCAGGTCCTCAGTTCATTAGGATATCATGTGGTCACGTTTGATTACCAAGGTGAGAAATGAGCTTCATTCACACGTTTAACTAGCAAAACTTCAATACTGTCAGCTGACTGTGTGTGTGTGTGTGTGTGTGTGTGTACACAGGGTGGGGGGATTCAGACGGCTCTCCATCAGAGGGGGGGATGACATCTGACGCTCTCTTCATCTATTATTGGCTGAAACAGCAGCTGGACAACAAAGCGCCGCTTTACATCTGGGGACACTCTCTGGGGACAGGGTAACACACTCTCTCTCACACACACACTCACACACACACTCACTCACACACTCACTCACACACACTCACACTCACACACACACTCACTCACTCACACACTCACACACACACACACACACACACTCACACTCACACACACACTCACACTCACACACACACACACTCACACTCACACACACACACTCACACTCACACACACACACACACACACACACACACACACACACACACACTCAGTACCAGTCTGGTTGTAACTAAATCTGATTGTCTTGTTTTCAGAGTTGCCACCAACCTGGTCAGGCGGCTGTGTGACAGAGGTGACACACACACACTCACACATCAATGTACATGAAGTCAGCAGATCTTCCAACATGGCTGCTGTCAGAAGCTCAGCTCAGGCTGCAGTGAGCTGTTTTAATGTTAATATTTCTCATTTTGTTTTCAGGAAGTCCTCCAGACGCTCTGATCTTAGAGTCTCCGTTCACCAACATCAGGGAGGAGGCCAAGAGCCACCCCTTCTCCATGGTAACGCACACACAGTCGGGTTCCAGCACTTCAAAGGACATTACATTCCTGGAGACTCGCCCTAAAATATTAATATTTATGTTGTGTGGACTGTAATACATGTCCACACACACAGAGAGAGCTGGCAGTAAGTGTGTGTGTGTTTCAGGTGTACAGATACCTGCCTGGCTTTGATTGGTTCTTCCTGGACGCCATCACAGCCAACAACATCCGCTTCGCCAGCGATGAGAAGTACGTAACCTTCAGCTTCCTTCCTGTTTACAGCAGCAGTGACCTTTGATGCCCAGAACACCGGGAACGTTTTAACTTTTTAAAGGACCTTTTTTCAAGAGCTCAGGGACTTTTTATAGGAGCCCAGACCTCATGTTAGACACTCAAGAACCTTTTCACAACTGCAAATGTTTTGATGAGTCAGAAACGTTTTAGAAAATCACAAACTTGAACTTCTTTCTTTCTAAACCTTTTTTTTTCTCGACCTGGAACAACGTCGGATGCTCAGAACACATTTTTACAACTTTTGTAACAATTTCAGAACAAAACTCAAAACCTTCTTTGAAAATGCAGGAAATCGTTAAGGACTTTTTTATGAACACGGCAAAATATTTCAAAGTTTTTTTTATTTTTAGGAAAGTACAGAATTTGTAGGAGTTTTGGATTCTTCCATGAACAGTGAGTGTCAGTGATTAACAGACTGTCGGATCAGAGGACTGTTTACATCTTTATTACAGCTGCTGACCTCCGACCCTGCAGGCCTGTTCACTTCCATAAGCAGCTTTACTCTCAGTTATCAGTTAGAGCAGCGGTCCCCAACCTTTTTTGCGCCACGGACCGGTTTCATGTAAGACAATATTTTCACGGACGCTGAATTAGTGGGAGCCCTGAGGTTGTGTCTCTGCAACGAGACGGTCAAATCTACGGGTAATGGGAGACGGTGACACCCGAAGTGTGTTCCTTATGTCCAGTCTACTCCGTAATTTTGTTTTGGTCGCTGTCACTTGACGTGTCAAGAGACACAGACGCACAGACGGATGTATCCAGTCATTTTTCAAAATAAAACATCTTTCAGACTCTGATAATCAATAAAATATT
>JAVQJV010007919.1:0-20648 GCA_036024995.1 Gadopsis bispinosus
CAGCATAGCCTCTGTATGAGAGTAACTTGAAGCTTCAATAAATAAGACTACACTTGGATTCGTCTCACATCGTTATTGAACAGATCGAGTAGGACGTGGAAAAGGAAAAATCCACAACACCTAATAACCTCCTGCCAGTTCTGACAACCCAGGTGTCTGACTATCTGACAGATCCCCAAGTCTTCTTCTTCTTTTCTTTCCTTTCTCTTTTAATATCCCTAATTTTCTTCTCTCCTAGCTGAGGGCTGAAGGGGAGGTATGCAGCATTAGGTCGAGACATGCAACAGGTGCTGCAGCCAGGCAGCTCGCCTCAGGAGAAGACAGAGACCAGGAGGAGGAGGAGGAGGAGGAGGAGGAGGAGGAGGAGGAGGAGGAGGGGTGAGGAGTCTGGAGGCAGAAAACTGTCTCATTACACCGTCTCATCTATGAGACCTCTTATTCAGATCCAGATACTTCGAGAAAAAGTTTCAAAAGTCAAAGAACTCGGTGCAGAAAAATGTCCCCTCTAACTGTACTATAATATCATTATAATATCAAAATATTTACAAAGAAAAGCTGTAAATCCTCAAATCAAGTTAGAACCATTTAAGGTTTGGTATTTTTCCATTCTCAAATTGTCAGTCAACCAATCAATTAATCAATTAATCATTTCAGCTCTATTCCTATATATACTGCTCAAAAAAATTAAAGGAATACATTGAAAACACATCAGATCTCAATGGGAAAAAATCATGCTGGATATCTATACTGGTACGGACTGGGTAATGCATCATATGAGCTCTACATGTTTTGCATTTAAAAATCTTCTGCAAAGCACCTGTCACGTCTCGCCTTGATGATCCCCACTTCCGGCCTGTGTTTCATTGCCTGTCTCCCCGAGTGGCATTTAAGCCTCTGCCTTTCCTGTGGGTCTTGCCAGTTTGTGTCTCAGCATCTGTGAGAAGCATCCCAGTGTTTGTATGATTGATCCCTCGTGTATGACTCTCTGCCTGTGTTTTCTGGACTTAATCAAGCTTAAGGGCTGCCTGTTTGAATCAGTGGATCAAACGAACTGTGTACCGTTATCCTGCCTCACTCCAAGTAAAGTTTCTTCAGCAACTCTGTCATTACTGTCGCCGGTGCATTTCCTGCTCTTGGGTGCGCTAATCTTTCTGGTCGTCATAGTAACAAGTAACTAAAGACGTTAAGTGTAGTAGTAGTGTAGTAAAAAGTACAATATATCCTTATGAAATGAAGTAGGGTAGGAACAAAACAAAATACTCAAGTACAAGTACTTCAAAATGTACTTAAGTACAGCACTTAGTTGCGTTCCACCACTTCCTTTTATCAGTCTGTTAAACAAACGAAGGAACAGGCGAAGGATAAATACTATAATAGAAAAGCATGTTGACAAAAGTGAATGCGCCCTGTCCACACTGTATTTAACTCTGACAGAAAATCACTGTAATGATCCTGTAAGAGGGAGCTTTAAGGTGCTAAAACATACCAGATGGAGGTCTTCACGTCAGAAACTGGAAACCGGCCATCAGGTTGGGAGTGCATTAGCTAACCATCTGTGCTGTAGCTGGCGTTACAAAGCCAGAACAAAGATGCTTAATGCTTCACTAACGCGACAGGGGACTCACTACATTCTTCCCAAGTTAATTTGCAGTCCGATTATATTTTGCCTCTCCAAAACAATGTTACATTTTGCTATATTTGAAAGGTGTTAATGCCTTATAAAATCCTTGACAACTTGTTAAAACCTTGGGCTTTATTTAATCTACATCAATGTAATAGGACTTCTTTAAGGTTAGAGATATTAAGTTGAATCTGAGATCCTCCCACTGACAACCCAGTGAATTTGAGTAGTGCTTTACTTTCCCATTAAGGTCAAACTAGCTCATATTATTAGGCTCGCTTTGTCACTTTGTCACTAAATGCTAATGTGATCATGCTAACATATCACAACCATAATGCTAGATAATGCCTTTTGAACTAGTTGATACTTGTATATGACTTTGCAAAACATAGGACCCTGATGTTAAGGCTTAGTGGATGTTTGAATATTCTTTTAGTGTTTTTCACAGTCCTATTCCAACATGGCTACTCAAGATCAACTGGTTTTAAGTAAAATTACATACACGCAGATTTAAATGTATTGTAAAGTGGAGGTATTATGTTCATTAGTAGAGAAATACAATATTACCAGTGTTTTAGAATCTATTCCGTAACTGTAAACATCTATATAGCAGAGAAAATGGGCAGAAACAAAAAGGTTGTGTAAATATATAATAGAAATACCAATATGAATGATAAGAAGACATGAGGGCAACAGGGAGCTGTGAGCTGATTACACACTTGTTACACCTTGTAGTTAGAATCAACCGGTAGTCAAAATTGGTTTAATAGAGCCATCGAGGTTGGAATTGTGTTTGAAATTTACGAGGTCAGAAGGTCTCTGTCTCTGCTAGCTTCAATTACTAGCAAGCGCACGCACACACACACACACACACACACACACACACACACACACACACACACACACACACAAATACACACGTAACATTCACTCACACTCACTCACTCACACACACACACACACACACACACACACACACACACACACACACACACACACACACACACACAGAATCCCCGCTTGAGCAAAGAATATCTCTCCAGCTGGATCAAAGAGGATTCACAGACTCACAGTTTGGCTTGATTCAGTCTGAGAGACACGCGATCCCCTGAGAGACAGAGACATCATGAGTGTGTTAGCTGGCATCAGCCGTTCACTAATAGGCATGCTCCAACATGGAGGCTACAGTATCGCTGTGTGCATGAGACACGGAAAGAGAGACAAACAGTCAGTCACTGAGGAAAAGACACACATGTGCAAAGTTACAGTCCATTCACACCTAAATAAAGACTCTTAAATAAAGGTAGCAATCTTATCATTTTGCACCATCAGCTTTGATAGAAACTTGCTTTACTTTATGAGAAGAAACACCAATAGAGTGTTGCTTTTCTCTTAGTATCCATATTGACTTGAACAAAACCAGCCACAGCCACTAGGGTCACTGCATAGACTGCCAGAAGTCCTTTCATCGCCAAGGCAAAAACAATGAATTTCACTCTGCCACATTCTGGTACTGAACCTAAGGGCTCTGTTTGTGCTTATTTCCTCATCTGTGCCCCAGTGGGAGGAATCGCTGCATACTAAGTATTCTGATTGTGGTGACTGGTGACTCTTGTTACAGCCATCTGATGGCAGCAGGTTTCTGATATCACCAACATGATGTGATAGAGATTGTTCGCGTTAGATATCATAGTGGTGATCCCACAAACAAATGAGTAGAAAGTTCTAATTTATTTGTGGCTCATTAACAGGATCATGTTTATTTCACCATACGAAGATTAAAGAGGCAACTTTTTAGCTTCAAGATTGTCAGCAATGATTTAGGGTTGTACCTGACTTATTGTGTGTTCGGCTGTAGTAAACATAATATAAGCGAAGATGGAGGGCACAAGGCAACAGAATGGAGCTTTAGCCAGCTGAGATGCAGCAGAGAAACCTGGCAAACAATTGTGTTTGCAAAAGGGTGAAGGAGAAGAGATTTAGTTTCTTTTCCAAATGTTTTTTCATCTCAGTGGGGTTGGAAATTTTCAAACCACCTAACTGAGGTTGATTCCACAAAACAGAATATTAGGAATAATCTGGATAAAAAAAGCGAAAAAATAAAGGGTCAGAAAGGAAGAAGGAAATGCTTCTGAATAAGCTGCTCTTTATGTTGTTCTTCTTAAGATAAAAAACATGGATTTCATTTACTTTGTGTCAACGAACAACGGAAAACTGGTTATTTTGTCAAAAAACAAATAAGATTGTTGAAAAGAGACTGAAGAAAATAGGGGAAAGAGATGTGAAGAAAAGGCAAAAGCACATCGAAACATTCTACGTAGATTAGGAGGCAGAGATGGAGCGTTTGTATGTAATGTATGTCCTCAGCTGTCAACACTAGCCTGTCAGTTGAACGCAAACCTTAATGAAACCAGTCAGATCCTCTCTCACACACACACACACACACACACACACACACACACACACACACACACACACACACACACACACACAGAGTGAGAGAAGGGAGCAGGAGAAAGGATGTAAGAAAGATAAAAGAAATGCAAAAGAAATGCAACAAAAGCAAACTAATGTACCAAGACGTATAATGCATTCAGCAACCGCTCCGTTCGTTCTCTGCTGCGTTTGAGTCTGAGGATGATGACAATACATGAAAGATGAAAAATAAATTGAGCTGAGCGATTCAGAGAAGCCGCTGCCTAATAACATTCAATGTCTCTTACATAGGAAATAACAAGAGCGCTGCAGTCAACGGGGAAATCTGGTCTTACTTTATTTAAAAATGTCAGATTTTCAGTTTAGGTTTTGCAATATAGAGCGGAAAAGGCATTATTTGTGCTGCGGCTGTAGGGTTTAAATCAACTGAAGGAAAAAGTGTGGATGACAGATACTGGTAAAAATCATTTCTCATCAAACACATTATAATACATACTGTATTAGCGCTGCAGCAAAGGATTAAGACTAATCTGCTGACTGTTTCTTTGAGTTTCTATCAATTGAGTCGATAAAATGTGAGGAAATACTGAAAAATGCCCATCACACTTTCCCACAGTCCAAGGTAATGACTTCACATTGGACAGGAAGAGGACGTCATTACCCGAGATGAGGGTAAGCCACTCGAACACTGCTAGCCTCAGGCTTTCTTCTTCGGTTTTCGGTTACCCCTCCTCCCCACATTTCCCTGCAAGGTGAGTAGTTTGCATGCCTGATGAAGACCATTCATCATAATGCATTATTTCTTAGGTTTACAGGAGGAAATAGTACAGGTTTTGTTCTTTTCATTTGCTTAAGAAACAATGACTTCATTGTTCTTTGTTGCACCTTTCCACCCACCTTTGCACCGTGCAGGCAGCACATGAAAGACACAATGCATTGCAAGGCCAGACTCCAATGACGCAGCTCAGAACTTTGGAAATTACAGCTATGAAATACAAGTGGAGACAGTATTAATATATGAATGGTACTGTGGAGAAATGAAGGAAGTAAGCAATAATGTACTAGCCCAAGGGCAAACAGGCCTGAGGCATATGAAAACGTCAATAAGGAGTGGAATAGCTGAAGTAATAGGAACTGATATATATGTGCACACCCACACTGACACACAGGAACGAATAGTGACACAGTTGGAAATAATGCATGTAGGCGGTTACACGTGCGGACAAGCCAATGCACTGGCAAGCATACAGTATGTTTCCACATATTTTCATGTATAGTGCTGTGATTTATGTATTTCAATACTGTCCTCTGAATAAGTGTATATCTAATGATATCCACAGTGACCCCTGTTGAAGATGAAACCTTACACTTCTCCTTTGGAAAGCATCAGTGTCAGATCAAATTACAAAAAACTTGGACATGGATTACATCAGCCAGGGATGTTCAGGGAAGGTTAAATGTTTCTAATGAAGAGCAATCTTCGGAGAAAGGGGTCCAAACATCTAAACTCACCCAACTTTTAGCTACAACATCTGCTCTGACTGTACTGTCCTCACAAAAGCTTCATGCCCATTCTGCTCCAAGACCTTTTGAAACCTCACATTATTCTTTAAACCACAGATACTCCAGTGATTTCCCTAAAGTTGGGGGACTTGGAAGAGATGTAAGTACATACAGCCATGCTAGCGTCTCTGTGAGGCTGTGCTTAGGGACAACGTTGCTTTGAGGTAAATGCAAACATCAGCATGCTAACATACTCACAATGACAATGCTAACATGCTGCAAACATAGCAGATATAATGTTGAACATGTTCACTGTTATATTTTAGCTTGTCAGCATAACATCTTCGCACCAGCCACAAAGTACAGCAGAGGCTGATGTGAATGTCATTCGTTTGCCAGGTATTTGGTCATAGTCCAAAGTATTGGACAAATTAAACATTTGACCTGATGATGGTGTTAGAGGAAAAGTTACAAGATCACCAAAGTTACTACAATTCCTCCTGAGGGGAGCATGAATGTATGTATCAAATGTCATGGCATTCCATCCAATAGAAAACAACACATTTCACTCAGAAATCAAAAATGTGAACCTCGAGATGGAGCTAAAGGAAAAGCCTGGGATCACCAAAACTATATTCAAGATTTAAATGGCACCTAGTAAATCCTTAGTATGATATTTAACTAGTTAGATACCTATGTGTTTGATAGTTAACTCAAGGTTCACTCAGGACATGCAGTGGTTCTAAACACGTGATGAGATCTAGAAATTACCAGTAGTGTAGACTACATTACCAAAGTGATAAATGGTAAATGGACTTTACTCATATAGCACCTTTCAACCATCGTAACAGTACCCAAAGCGCTCTAATAGTAACTCTAATTCACCCATTCAAGTGCAAATCAAACTTAAAGGTTTGGTACAAATAAATGTACAGTTACACTCCTACTATAAACACATGCACACATCTTTTTTCATTTTTTACCAAGCCTGTCTTCTATGGACCTAATGTGGTGATTAATTTAAGATTTGTCCTGCTCCTTTATTTCTCTGGGGGAACATTTCTTAGTGATTTCAAAACATGTCTTCCTGTAAAAAATAAAAACCATATGAATCACTTTCCGCTGCCCTTGACGGTTTCCCATTTTTGAAAAGCTACCTCACAGTAAAACATGTTTCGAAGGCAGCCACAAAACATCTCTTTCGGTCCAGAGTGCCAGAGCAATCTCACCTTGAAATGAAAAAGCTTTGTTAAACAGATTTGTGAGTGAACAGACTTTTTATTTTCCTTTGGCATAGGAATAAAGGATGCAGTGCTGTATGTTCCTCATCTCTGTGTGTAGAATGACTCCCAGACATCAGATCACAGCTCTGAAAGTAATTACCTTGTGGCACAAAAACCCTCGCTCCATATGGCTGCGATGGGAGCGCACACGTGGTCAAATCTGTTCCCCATTGCACATTCCACTCCATTCCATTCCATTCCAAGAGGACGCTGCAGCACGATGGGGAACATTTGCTGAGAGAAGTGGAAGCCAAAAGATAACCATGGCTGACATTTGAAAATCATTTGCTGACACAAGAAACACACTAAATTTGAGCGGGCAGATGGCTGCATGGGCAGTGCCCCTCTCGGAGTTGTACTCGCAGCTGTAAAGCGCCTCTGAAGTCCCTTTCGCTGCACTGATATCTCTCGTATTGTTCTCTGTCCAGTTGGTCTTTATTAGTGTACAAAGCTTCAGACGACGGCAACTGATTCGTTCTAAACACACAGGCACACAAATACCAGAGGTTGGACATGGGCTTACACAGGGCCTACATTCAGTTAATGAAATGCGTTTGTGAGTCAACCAAGTTCATCCCTGCGAGTAGGAAGTTTATTTACCCTAACATCACAGGTTTTAAACTGGCTAAATGAACAATATGCACTTGGCTTCTAATGATATTTTTATATATTTTTATTTTCACTCTACATCATAAAACCCTGACTGGCCGAATATGTTCCCCATTGCACATTTCATTCTCCGAACAGGACGGTGCAGCACGAGGGGGAACATTTTCTGAGAGAAGTGGAAGCCAAGAGGTAACCAAAGCTGACATTTCAAAATCATTTGCTGACACAAGAAACACACAACATTTGGGCAGCGGCCAAATCCCATCTACTTCGGCCAAAATTACACTGTAGATGAAAACAGTTATTGAAGCACAAACAGCATACGGTTCTGTCTCTCATTTTTTGCTGGCTGAATAGAGAAACCCTTTCATGACTGCGTGTGTTCAGTGTTGCAAATGAAGCTGGACAGAAGATTAACAGAACCACAACCTCTTTACTTAGTCCCTTCTTCTTCTTAGAGGGTCAGTGAAGGTCACCAGTGATGCTTTATTGGGTTTTGGAACTTGCCTCTACTCTTATTTGGAGTCAGCATTCACTGTGGCTGTCCTTTTTAAGGGTTCCTTAAAAATAACTAGCTGTACGGGTTGTCCATGTATCACCAAAGATCACCAAAGTCATTCGGATTTAACATCTTGGGCCCCTGAAGGTCTAAAGTAGTTGCAAAAGTCCTGACAATGGCTCTCAGGAAAAGAAATCACCAAAGTTTTCCAAATTTTTTATTTTCTCCATCACTCCCTTATCCATAAATGTGTTAGAGATTATGTCTGTCTCTGTGTTCTGATGTTGTTAGATTCTATAATACAGCTGTACATTTACTCAGCGGCACTAATGCGTGGCTGTCACAGCTAACATTGGCTATGCAAAGGAGGGTTTTTTACAGAAACAAAGTATAGAGAACGTTTTAACTTTATAGGCCACTGGCTGCAGTTTATTTTTGAAACCGGTTTTCCAACCGGTCGAGGCAGATGACCCCACCCAGAGTCTGGTTCTGGTTCTGCTCGAGGTTTCTGCCTGTTAAAGGGAGTTTTTCCTCCCCACTGTTGCCTAGTGCTGCTCATGGTGGGAAATGTTGGGATGTTAGAGTCGGTCTAGACCTGCTCTACATGAACAAGTGCTATGAGATAACTGTGTTATGATATGGCGCTATATAAATATACTGAACTGAATTGAATCTCATGTTGCAACATGCAACTCTTAAACATGAACATTTTCTCTTTTCTCTTGCAGAGAGGAGAAGTTCAAAATGGAAGAGATTTTGTGCTCTGTAAAGTATAAATGTGCTCTGTAAATTCCATAGTAACCTGGCCAGTGGCATTTCATATGTCTTCTGTACAAGTATACAATTTGATCTGATGGTGACACCACAGGAAAGGTCAGGGGGTCACCACCGCTGAGCATTTTCCTAGGGGAAACCGCAATCTGGCCAGTATTGTCACGATAAACTGCTTTATACAAATGTTTTGGACATACAGATTGAGAGACGGCTCGATGAAAAAACAAAACCATAGTGAGAACCATGAGTAACACCAGTGGACTGATGGACAGTACAGTGAATATTGGCAACTTTAGGCCCCACCTTTAGGCCAACCACACAAAAGAACTAAATATTGAATGTTGGTGATTTGACTAAAATCAGCCATTTACTGTAGCAGCCATGCGTAAATATGCTTGATTCAAATGACTTGACATTAGAAGTAACCTTCCAGCAATTTAAAATGTATTGAGCTAAGATAGCATTTAAAGCCATATTCATTTAGATATTTCCATTGTTTGTAAAGAGACCACTGACCTCTGCTCCTCACACCTTTCCTCCATCTCTGCTCTTTCCCAGACACTTTTCCTCTTTCTCCCTCGTATCTCTTTCTGTTTATTCAGTTGCTGCTTTCATTCCTTGGCTCTGCTTCCTATTTCGCTGCTCTGTCCTCCTTCGACTTTCTAGATTCACAACCACCTGCAATTTCAAGCACTATAGATGCAATTTGTAATGGCGTGGCGACCAACCCGGTTGTTTCATTTTACAAATGAGCAGGTGGGATCTGCACACACACACACACACACACACACACACACACACACACACACGCACACGCACACAGCTATCTCTCTTTGCCTGAGAGGGAGTGTGTGCTTTTACAAGGCTAACTCTCCTGAGTCTAAATGCTCTGAGGGGAAGGGGGAACACAGCCAGCACAAACCCATCAGGCATCATAAAGCAAATGGCTTTTGGCACTGAGATGTTAAAACACGTCCACTATAAAGACCACCACTAACTGTAAACGCTGCTGTGTTACCATACTTCTTCCAGCCTTTATGTGTCATTCTGTTTATTCCCTTAACACCCCCCTCTCTACAGTCTCCTAACACTCGCCTGTCTCTCTCTTTCACCATCCACTATTATGATGGCTTAAATAAGTAATTCTGCTCATCGTGTGTTCAACGATAAACTTGTCACCGCCACACAGAGACGAGCGGGCGGATGGCTGCACGGGCAGCGCCCCTCTCGGAGTTGTACTCGCATCCGATTGAGTGGGAGGCAAAGCGCCTCTGAAGTCACTTTCACTGCACTGAAATCTCTCCTATATTTCTCCGTCCAGTTGGTTTTTACTACTGTACAGAGCCAACGCCACAAAGCTTCAGACAGCTAATGCCTGCAGTCATTTGGCAGGACGCTGCATGTGACAGAAGCTGAGATTTCATGGGTCAACCATAATGCAGCGGGGCATCAATTGCTCCGCACTGCTGCATGAGTGGGAGAGCGAATCCATACAGAAAGTGTGTTTGTGTGTGAGTGTGTATATATACGTGTGGGTCAACATTTTTGCATTAGGGCCGTCTTGTGCCAGTGTGCTGCCTCAGGCACAATCGCTAATTATAGCCAGAAACCTGGGTTTATAATAAGGTGGACGTTTCCTGTCATTTAAAATTGCTTGGTTTATTTATCTGGAATGAATGCAGGTATGTTTGCTTTATAACAGCCATGATAAATGGCAGCTGCTCTATGCACGTGTGTGTGTTCGGTCGCACTGTTACATAGTACTCAATTAAGAGACCCTGGCAGGCCTTTTGGAAAGATAGTAATAGTTGAGTAGTGGAGCGACTGCAGAGCTCTGGGTCCTAGTGCTGTCTGACTCACACATAGCTGTGGTGTGTGTGTGTGTGTGTGTGCGTGTGTGTGTGTGTGTGTGTGTGTGTGTGCATGTGCGTGTGAGTGAGCGAGAGGGAAAGAAAACAGCAAGACTGGTTGACTCAGCCTGGATCTCCAAACCACCCTCCTCATTTTCTAAATCTAAGTTAGACCTGAGATCTGCAGAGGACTGGACTGTGTATTACAAACTTAAACAGAAAGGTATTAGTGAATTTACAGGGCTGCACAGTTAAAAGGCAACTCATTTGTATGTTTTATATTTCCACTACACCCTTATAGGAACAAAAGCACATTCAGTGTCTATTATGACCAAACCCGATAAGGCTAAACACAAGACGAGGAGAAGGAAAGAGAAGAGAAGAGAAGAATGGGCAGAGTTTCCTCTTGGTTTCCATGTGGCAGTTCAAACCAAGAGGCTGTCCGCTCTGCATATGGAACCAATTTGAAATGTGAGACTATAGGGACGGCTTGAAAGACAGACGATCACCCGACAGGAGATAGGAAACACTGTTTTGACTTGCCAACCAAGCTATTTTCAAAGTTTACCTCTTACAAACAACGTGGAAGAATGCAAATGTCAGGTAACACAGTGATTTGTGTACTCGTAGATGGTGCCATTGTGCTGCCTATTTGCAGAGTCACAGGATGAGAGTATTTCCTCTCAGTTACGATGACTAAACTCCTCAGATAGGTTGACTGACAGACAGAGCGGACACAATTATTTTTATTGTCAAATAATCTGCCGATCATTTTCACAATCAATTAGTCCTTTGGTGTGCAAAACATCACAACATTTTGGAAAATGTCCAAAATGACTTGTCAGTGCCCAAGATGACGTCTTGTGCGTCTCGTGCTTATTTTGACAGACCAAATCCAAAGATCCAAAGATTTACAGCGGTTTAATGTGAAGCTGCAACCAGAAAACATTTGGCATTTTTGCATCAAAATGTAATTATTCATCAATTATCAAAAAAGTTGGCGGTCAAGGTTCTGCCCAGCAACTAATTTATGAGTCTACGAATCCTTTCAGCTCTAATGCAGAGCGTCTTTCTCCAAATGTGGACCATCGTCTTTTTCCTAATGCAACGCGCCAGATGCTGTATGAACAGCTGCATTCCATCCAGCTTCAGCAGCCAGGAAATGCTGATGACTGTATATTTGACTTTTAAGAAGGAGCGTCAAGCTGAATCTGAAATACAATTGTTCAAAATAGGTCAAACGCTGCAAAAGAGCAAAGATGAGAAAAGTCTGAAAAACTGAATATAAAATTTGTAGGACGTTGATTTTCCTCTGGCCTCACAACCGCTGGATTATCCATCAGTATTAAAAACCTAATAATAAAATATACAATATCACATCACCCACAGAGGCTATTGGTCTACATACTTAAAAGTACATTTTAATGACAATACTTCTGTACTTTTACTACATCTGTACACTTACATTGCTGTGAAGGTATTTTTATTTAAGTAAGGGATCTTAATACTTCTGCCACCAAAGGGAACATTCTAAAAACGTGGTAGTGCGGATGTAGCCAGAGGTGGGGTAGAATCTTGGCAACAGCGCTAACAATGTCGGTGCAGTTATATAAATCTACTTTAACGCTTGTGACAACAGCTGATATCCTTCAAGTCTGGATCCAGGATCTGCCTACTCGACTCTGAAACTGTTTGTTCCGGACAGTTGAAGGGAAGGTTTAACATGAAGAACAGTCTTACCATGGTTCATGTCCATTCCAGCCTCTTTAAATAAGTCTTCTGTCGCAAAGACTGAAGGGGGGGTGTGATGGGTCTCCACGTGGACTCAGGACAGCCGGTGGTCCTGAAGTTGCAGCCGCGCGCGACTCACTCAACAAGTTCAGCTTGAAAAACCTTCCCACAGCTGACCACAGACAGACAGGCAGGCAGGCAGGCAGGCAGGCAGGCAGGCAGGCAGGCAGGCAGACAGGCAGGCATACAGGAAGGCAGACAGGAAGGCAGGCAGGCAGACAGGAAGGCAGGCAGGCAGGCAGGCAGACAGACAGGAAGGCAGGCAGGCAGACAGGAAGGCAGGCAGGCAGACAGACAGGCAGACAGACAGGCAGACAGACAGACGTTGCTGCTGCAGCAAAGTGTCACAGCAAACTTGTAGTCGCGAGCCCAGCTCCCAGGGGAACGCGCTGCTTCGCGCGAGCGTCTGAGGCAGCTGATTTACAAAGTGATTAGGGAGGAACGCAGTCAGCTTCCGGTGGAACACGAGAAGAGTCGTCGTGATGAAAGCTTGTTTGACTACCATATTCTTAAAAAAACAGCCCGTGCAGCTGTCCAAGTCCTGAGAGAAGCAGTTTGCCAGTAACTGACAGGTATGTTCTGACCTCTGCTGGTGACTGTGTGACTTGCATTACGTTGTCACCCACGATAGGCAAGCATTTAGGCCTAGATACATAATAATGATATTTGCATAATTTCAGGTAGCCTACTTATTTCATATTTACTAGCATATCCTTATACATAACATGTATTCATTTTTCGTATAATTTTTAAATAGCTCACAAATCCTGCTATCACACCCTAATACTGGTTTAAGGCTAAACCATGTGTTTCATTTAGACATTACTTGCCATCTCCTAGTGTTGAAATTAAAGGTTGTGGTTGGTTATTGTGAGACCTATTTGGGGCAGTGGTGGCCTTAAGTTTAGAGAAGTGGGAGTTTGTGACCCAAAGAACAGAATCAAAATGGGAGGAAGCCTGGGAGGAGCAGCACCTGCTTCAGTATATCATGACAATATAAGAAAATAACAATATAATGTGACATAACATATCAATTCAACAGGACCATAAACTGCAGCCTCCAAATGACCATAAAATCTGATCAACACCTCTCAAAATCATTTTCAACAAAAACTGAGTATTTTAGCCTACATCAGACAACAGTACATCAGACTGTATCCTGTCTTCGTAGTCCTTACCTGCCCGCATTTCTTGCACGTGTTGTGCAGCACTTTGCGGGTCAGTTTTCCGTGGACTGGAGTAGGAGCAGGAGGGGCAGAGGAGAGGCTGACACCCATGTCCTGTGGAGCAGCGAACAGGACTGGCACCTGTGAGGTCACTGGTGCCAGCATCACCAGCTCAGGGTCCGAAGGTGGAGCAGGTAGCTTCACAGCCACCGGTGTCATGACTATGGGCAGGATCTTCCTCTTCACCTGCGCCTGGCCTACTGTGCTGCATGGCAGGTGGTACTGGTGAGTCGGGCCTGGCTGTGGGGGGCACAAATGGAGGGCGCACATTAGCAAGGGGGAGAGGGTCAGCTGCCACAGACAAGCGGCTGGGCAAGTCCAGCCCCTGCAACACCAATGCATTGTCCTGCTTCTTCACTCTCATATTGTACCACTGCATCAGGGTGGTGCGCCTCACATCCACCAGCTGCAGGGTGGTCTGATGCATAATTCCACTGCCTGGGTTTCCTGTAGTGCCCCAGGATGAGATCCCATCTAGACATTGTGCCAGTCCCCCTCTTCTTTGGACTGCAGTGGATTTCACAGAGCCTGACAAAGATGGTCTTAATCAGGCGGCAGCAGGGCTCACATACACAACTCGCTCATGTGAGCCCTGCTATAACCATTATCAAAGAGGAAAGTCTTAAACCTACTCTTAAATGTGAGGTCTGTCTCCTGAACACAGACTGGAAGCTGGTTCCACAGGAGAGGAGCTTAATAGCTGAAGGCTCTGGCTCCCAGTTTACTTTTAGAGACTGTAGTCACTAAGACTACTTAGACTGACAAATCCTCTCAAAAAGGCTTTCTCAAATAATAAGTGACACCCAGTCAGCATTTATGAGGGGTTGATTAATACACATGTGCTTAGTCCTAGACCTGCTTTAATATAATGATTGTATACATAACGGTGGCTTCATTCTTTTTGTTGAGTTTTACAAAGCTTTCCACACAGTAGAACACCCCTTTATTTTCATCACACTGGAACTCTGGAGGGAATTTCAAGAATGTCATCAAGTGCTTTTATTATGACACCAACAGAGGAATTAAACAAGGCTGCACTATTTCACCATGACTCTTTTTAATTGCATCAGAAATGCTTTCAGTTCTTATCAAAAATTCCGATATTGAACAACTTATTGACAAATAGTCATAAGTCAGCTGGCAGACGACACAACTGTGTTTCTAAAAAATGTTGAGCAGCTTCCAAAGGCTGTTCAGGTCATAGATTTATTTTCCAAAGCATCTGATCCACTTAACTTGAAAAAGGGATTTATTAGCTATACATGGCTGCCATCTTGTGGCAGCACATGGTATCCCCATTAAAACTACAGTCAAATACTTTAATGTGCAGATTACAAAGGATGCTAAATTGAGTGAAACTTTGAATGTATGGAACAAAATGGATGAATGCAAATCACAGTTAGATGGGTGGTTAAATAGAGATCTTTCTCTTTTTGGCCGCATTTATATAACAAAGGTGAAAGTCTGTCAAGGTGCATTTATCCAGCTTATTCTCTCTCCATATCTAACAAAGCGGTAAAGACCATCAACAACTTAAACTTACATCTGGAAAAGACAACCTCATTATTTAAAGAAAGCAAACATGGTTAAAAGATTATGAAGACGGTGGTCTGCAGGACATTGACTTTGACTGTAGAAATGGAACCTTAAAGATCAAATGGTTGAGAGCTTTTGGTTTTGTGTCCCCAGGGACATTTTTTGAAAGATTGGTGGTATTCATTAAAAAATAACTCCTGATTCCATTCACAAGTACCGTTGTACTGGAAACTACTGTACAAACACAATTTCACACTGCACAATGTTCCCATGTGGAACTGCAGATTTATTCTTTTTAGAAATACACATTTGCTTTTCAGTGACTGGATGGAGAAAAATATTTGGTCCATCACTCAATTATTAGATTAATCTGGCAATATCTCACACTTTATGGAAAAGAAAACAGCAAAAACAAACTGCTAAATATTTTTGAGGCCTTGCAGTCATTAGAGGAGACACCTTGACCATTTTATTTTGTTTTGCAGATTCTTTTATACAGTCAAAAATGAACCAGAAATCAATCCTACATCTACTTGAACCATGTCGCTTAAACCAAGACACTTGTTTTAATTCAGGATGTATAATGCGCTATGGGTCCATCTGAGTGGACCCATGGTGCGTTATACTATTTATAGGTATGTGTTTGAGTAAAATGAACTTTGGAAAATTTGGAGTGGCCTCTTAATTTTTTCCGGAGCTGTATATACTGTATGTGTGTGTGTGTGTGTGTTACAACACACACATGACTTCTACTCAACAAGTGGCCACATTTGCCCTGTCTACAGTAGATGACTTGGTCAGTTGATTTTAAATGTCATGTAAAATGCAGCAGCAGTGCAACGTAAGCTCAACAGTAATCTCACCCGGGTGCAAGTAGACACTTCGATAATATAGTTGAAATTGAGCCAGTCACACACTAGTCACTGATCTTTCAGCAATTCAAATAGCAGATGGGCTGAAGTGAAATTTTAAATTCCAAAATTGGAAACTTCATTGAATGGTTGGTATTGATGAACTCTGTCAGCCCCACTTATTTACTTTTAGTTCCAGTTTTTTTACAGCTGTGGCTGTGGACACTTATTTCCCTTGCAGATATTCAGCTCATGCTGTGTGTCTGAATGTTCTGACATCTCACTCCTGAGTTGTTTTGCCTTCAAGACGGATTAGCGGGCCAGTGATTTGAAATCAAGCACAAGGACCCCGATAAAACGGTTCAAGTACAGTAGTTTGATGAAATCCATTTCATTACAGTCACTCTTTTCCACTGCCAACTCTAAAACCAATTTCTAAAAGGTAATAAAAGAGATCTGGTTGTGGTCCAGGTGGGTGTTGGCTGGACGGCTCCTGCTGAAAGGCCTAGGTTAAACTGTATGGAGTCAATGTGGAATTTTCTTGTTGTCGAATGCGATGTGTGCTTTGCTGGGGTGTTTAAAAATTCATAAATTTAAAAAATAGGAAAAATTAATGGTACGGGTAATTGCAAGAAGGTGGTGATTCATATTGTGTATTACCATTTTAGACAAACCCTTTAAAGCTGCAATTGCCTGATGTTGATGATGTAAACTTGATTTGGAAAAAGTGCTGTTTACATAGTAAGAGTGTGAATGGCTCTGTAAAAATTTAATGATCTTATGACCTTGACCGAGATCTGTATAGTGGTCTCAGCCCGGAAGTTTGTGACTAAGGATATCTCTGTGTCTGATCCCAAAGCAGTTTTATTCACTGTGGGTTTATGTCAACTAATCTTTAATCACAGTACTCCGGTACTCTGCCATGTTTTTAACTCTTTGTCTGCTAGCAAGTTTTCTGAGGTTTTTACCTCTGCTTCTTTAGCTGCTGTTAATCCACATTTTAATACAGAGGAGCTGCTCTGCCTTTTTAATCACACCTGCCAGTCTGCCTTGGAATCTGTTGCTCCCTACAAAAACAAAAAGTCAAATAGAACACTGCAGCCATGGCTAACATAGTCCAACTAGGAATTAAAGAGAGACTGAATGTAGGAGAAAGCTACGAAATCTGGACAAATGCAATGAATGATTATCAAAAAGCAGTTAAAGAACCAAGAGCAGCTTTCTTCTCCAACTTCATTCTAGAAAATCAGTCCAACCCCATAATGTTATATATGCCAGTAGGGACATTCTTAGTAATTTTAGCAGTTCAAACTACTTTTGTAGTGTTTTCCTGTTTTAACGTGTCAGATTTTAACTCCATTCCCCTATTTTATAGCTTTAGTCACTGTTCATGAACTTAATATGCCTTTTTTTAAACATGTTAACAGGCTCTGAGTGTATTATTACTACTTGTCACAAATGTGGTTGCAATAATCTCATCAAAACAAACCAAAACATTTTTGAAATATAAAATAAGAAAACATGTAATGAGCTCTACACAAATGACGTCATATTGATCAGAATTGAACAGGAAAAGAGGTGGTCCTTTTTCCCTTGAACCATGGTAAAGATCTTTTTGTGCATGACCTGACTTTAACTGACTTTAACAGCCAAAAAGTGACAAAGCCTGTTCTGACTTAAAGGGTTTTCTGGAGGCTGTTCGCCGACTCTGAGACTCACCGTTAAGCCTCGACTCTGGAATGGCCAGAAGGGCCCACCTGAGGATCTAATGTAAATAGATGTCTGTTGTTTGTTTTATGCTGAAATTAAGCCTGATACTTTCTCTCCCATTCTAGCAGAAGGTAATTGTATGACTGTTTTCTCAATTAACCAAATGAACCTTCTTTTCCTGGTTCATATATGAATTGTAATCCTCACACTCACAATCAATTTTGACTCCCTTCTCAATAGAAAAATGCAGCTGCGGATGAGACTGCTGTTATTCTGACTTTCAGAGGTGGACCTTTTTAAACAGATGTTTTTAATCACTTATCATCCTACAGGAACGCTGGACACAAGCTGACTTCAGTATGAATTGACTCCGAGTTATGTGTAATGCTATTAACTGGGTGTGATACATGTGGGGGGGTTTCAGTATTTCCTTAAGAGTTGCAGAAAATGAATGGATTTGTGGAACTAACATGAAGTATGAAGGAGAGACAGACTGTTTGCTATTGTCGATATTTGTGAAGTGGTGGGAAGTTAATCTGTCCGCAGCTACAACTCTTTCACACATCCTGAAGTCAGGAGACTGGGTCCTCTTTAAAAACCACAGAGACCGTGTCAAGTGTGCTGTCCACCGAAACAGCTGTAAAGGTAATGTCAGGAGTGCAAACGTAGGGCTGCTCCAAACCAACATGCCCAAACGACAGGAGAAACAGCTCCTGCAGTTGCCATTGTGGGACACACATCTTGATCTTTAAAGAAGTCATCAAAAGGATTCCATACTAACACGATCATCGAGGTGCTGGGACCCTCTCGTGTTAGTGGCTCTCAATGATGCGCAAAGTATCTGAGCTGAAGACAAATCATCTGTTCAAAAGACTGTGCTTACAACATTGAAAATGGAACTGTCATTTTTATCTTTCTGTATAATGTTCTATTGTGTTCACAATGTATGTGTTTATTATTCGTTTGTAGCAACTGGGCAGAGGAGAAACATCAAGACAAGCCCACGCACATCGCCCTTAGGCTTAGACTGCCACGACACCTACGTGGGCTACATACAGTAGTGATGAATCCCTGTTTTTTCAACTACATAAAAACCAAAGAGGTCAGTTTTACATGCATATATGTCGGTGATATAATTTGGTCCACCATGCCCCACCTCAGTCGCACTCATGTTGCTTTGCCCTGGTGGCAACCATTGGGAATGTTTGAAATTGGCTACAAAATTACATTATGGGATTACATTTATAGGAAACATTCCATTGTGATGATCAACTGCTAAAGGAACAGCAGGCCTCTTAGCCTAGTTCGTCCAGCGATGTCATTCGCAATGGTGGGACCTGGTGTGATTCTGAGATAAAAGTCAGAATTCCTCAGATCAAAATCATAATTCTGAGGTTAAAGTCATAAGAAGTGTGTCTCAGAATTATCACTTTGATCTCACAATTCTAAAAACATATACATGAGCCTTCCCAATCTCTTGTCACTGAACAAACCAGACTCGAGAATAACATCAACCAGCACACAGAAACAAAGATGAGTGACCAGGGCAAATTGAGTTTACACAAGTCGAGCTCAGTGTTTAATGACTATCTGGACGGAGACTTTTGCGATGCAGTGATCAAAGTGGAGGATGTGGAATTCCGAATCCACAAGGTGATCCTCTGTAGTTGCAGCTCGTACTTTCGGTGAGTTGGTTATCTGATATAAGGACGAAAGCTGATGAACATACAGCTCTGCACTGCAAAATTATCAGTTCTCTGGTTTCACTATTTATAGGTATGTGTTTGAGTAAAATTAACTTTGGAACATTTGGAGTGGTCTCTTATTATTTTCCAGAGCTGTAAATCCTTCAAATGAGCAGAAAAACAATAATTATAGTAAATTAATGATTAGTTAATGATATACGTCTGAGAAACATACCATTCACAATAAGTAATGAGTTACATTAATTCATGTGGCATTTGTGGTAAAACTACAAATGTAAAATTCCGCGGACGTTTTGTGCGTGCCTGAAGTGCAACCGCTTGACCCTAGGCCCCCACCTCAGAACTTGTCTGTCACTCTGTAATTCGGTACTGCCACCTCTGGCCGGAAGTGTACTAAGATTAAAGTCACAATTCTGAGACACTTCATGCGATCATGATGTGAAGTTTGGTGCCTCTCGGACAACGCACAGTGCAGATATAAACCACTTCCTGTTTCATGGTGAAACGCATCAATTCCACGCCACCTCACGAGCAGCAAACACAATCATTTATAAACAGGTCATTCATCTCAGCACCCAAACACTGAGAGCCTCTGTCGTCGCGATCTACACAGAGCTGACTCGGGTGAGCATGTTTATAGTGCAATGCTGCCATCCAGTGGACCGTGAAGACAACCACAACCATCCAGCAAGAATTATTAAAATTTTAGCTGCCTTACTCCCGTTTGTAATCCAATGCTGCCATCTAGTGGACCATGCTCTGTCCCTGCTGTCATGGCTATTTCTGCTGTCAATGCTGCCATCTAGTGGACCATGCTGTCATGGCCTTAGCTGCAACTGTGTCTTAAATTTTAGCTGCCTTACTCCCGTTTGTAATCCAATGCTGCCATGTCATGGCCATCGCTGCTGTCAATGCTGCCATCTAGTGGACCATGCTGTCATGGCCATCTCTGCTTAGCTGCAGCTGTGTCTTAAATTTGTATTGCCTTACTCCCGTTTGTAATTCAATGTCGCCATCTAGTGGCCGTTTCTGCTTAGCTGCAGCTGTGTCCGTCATCAGCCAGCTCTTTTAATGTACCAGATACAGAGAGAGTCCAGTTAAACCCCACAAACAAGTGCTTCTACAGCAAAAAGTGTGAGTCCAATCTCCAAAGTAAGGCTATCATCGGAAAGATGAGAGGCTAGCTGTATAAATCTTATGTCTGTGGTGTTCTAAATGTGCACAAACAGCGAGTTAGAAATGTAAGGGGAAAA
>JAVQJV010007924.1:0-14845 GCA_036024995.1 Gadopsis bispinosus
AGACCATATTGTCTTCTGTTCTGATTTATAGAACAATGACAGCTCAGGTGGGTCTTCGCAGGTGAATGTCAGGTCATGACGAAGCACATAACATGACATTGTGTTAATATACGGAAGACACCCGGAAAACCGCAGTGTTGGTCTGATCGCCATGATAAACAGAAATCCACTATTTAATTTTAACTTCAGGTTTGTTTCATGCGAACTGCATCATTTATTAATAAGGCAACCTTTTAAAACTTCCAGTTAATCTACAGTCTGCAACTGACTTGCAAGTTGCACATTTTGTTCTCGACTTCACATTTTTTTTACGGGTGTGTGAATGTGTTTTGCACCACATTCACTGCAGCAACTGTAGCAAAACTACGAGCGAGAAGTTAATTAATTTGTGACTTGTATCGGAGGATTTGTGACTTGTAGGAGAGAAAAAGATTCTATGGGGTTTTCTACAAGTACAAATCACTGTCACAGGTGCTCAGGTGTTTTGCACCAATAATACTTTCATAAGGGACCCGCTACTATATATATTGTACGTTGCTACGTGCTGTGTATTGTGAAATCTCTGTCCTGAGAACATATTTCGTTCATATGTAAACATGTAATGACAATAATAAATCTAAATCTAATCCCTTGTGAATTAAAGACCTTTCCTTTAGGCCTCCATCAGGACAAACTACAGTTAAAGCCTCGTTACTGTCTAAAGGCTAAAAATGATGACTCTTCACTTCCGTATGGTGTTACTTCCATCCACCACTTATACCACCACACTGTGGATGTGTTAAACATTGCACCCAATATTGTCCATCAGCAAAGTTTTAAACAGTTAGTTCGGCTAAATAATTGGTTCCTCTGATCTTTCTCCTTCCACTTATGTTTCCCTGCTCTCCGTCAGGTCCAGCTGAAATTACACATAAATATTGGATTGTTTCAGGAAGCTTACGACTGTCACTCCCCCTGCCCAGCTCTGGTTTCTCGTTTGATATTCAAGGTAGGCCACACAGACACACACACACACACACACACACACACACACACACACACACACACACACACACACACACACACACACAGACAGACAGATATTCTACACACACAAAATGTGTGATATGAGGTGGCACACTGCAGTATTTCCAGCTGCTACATATGCTAAAAATAAATTGACACTGCAGCCGCATTTTTTCATCCCAATTGTTGCTTAAAGTACACAACGCTTTTCAGTATGTCACTGGGAACTAAAAAATTAAATAAAATGACCCATTTTCACCGTGAGACTATTTGGAAGCTGCGAAATGTTATCTCCAGCATGATGGTGTAAAACAAGTAACTACTTCCCTATGACAGAGTGTAAATCTCACGGTATTCTGGGATATTTTTATGTTTAATTTTGACAGCAGTACATACGTATATTACAATGTTTTACCAGTTCCAGCTCTAGGACAAGGCGAGAAAAATAGTCGAGTCAGATAGTTCCAAATTTCATATGATAAATACCGTACATGAAAGGAGCCAGAGGACATTGTGGCAAATGTGTTTCCAAGAAAATCAGTCTGCCACTAGTACTTAGAGTGATTGAATAGCCTGTAAACAGAAGCAGCAGACTTGCTTGACACTCTCTGGGAGATACTAATATACTTGTGCTTCCAGGAGCTAAAGGGAAGGAAGGAGGTGGGGTGTTGAAGTTCATGAACTGAACAGCGAGTGCAGGAGCTTTTAAAATTACCATGTTTGTGCACTTGGACTGGTCTCTGAACTGAAGTATGAGTAAAAGCACAAGACTGTCGAGCAAAGTACGTCAAGTCGGTCATAAGACACACTTGGTTAATGGCTGATAGTGTTCCTCGCATTAGCCCAAATTAAAATGAGATCTATCTTTAAGAATCTCATTGTTGCAGGTCCAATTAGAGGCAATATGAGCATGAAAATGAATTAAGCACACAGTTTAGAACTTTAGTTGAAGGCACGTCTTTGTGTCTTCACCACACATCAACTGACATTGATACTACATTGAGCCTAAGGATATTACACTAAGAACAACTTAAAAAGAACGTTGGGTTCTAATGAACAGATGCATGGAGCTTTTCACTACTAGGCAAAAAATATGCTGTTTGTTATTTGGGTAAAAAAGTAGATCCAGTGTCTTCCAAAGTCTGCAAAAGCAGTGCCAGCAAAACCAACATGTGTGAGACATATTTTAAAAGTTATTTCACTTTCATGATGTCAGCTCTCTGGTGAATTATCTATACTTTCTGAAACAGTGTTAATTTCCACAGAACTCTAACAGGAAGGAAGAGAGGTAGTGAGTTGAAACTCTGCAGCTACAGCAGTTTCATTGGTGGTGAGCCGTTGTGAAAATGTGAGATAAACCGCAACCTATGTGCCTATTGTGCAAACATGTAAAACCACAAAGGGTTCTGTGAATTGCTAAAAGAGCAGGTTATCTGTATTTGAGGTTATGCCACAACCCAACACAAACTGAAGCTTAGTCCTGTGAAAAAAACTCACAAGCTTAGTTTTTTAGCTACTGCAAGTGACTCATACACAGTGGAAAAAAACGGATAAATTACTGGAGAAACATAATGAATGTATTTGCTTCAAATGAGGGGTCACTAAATGGTTGGAGTACAACAATGCAAATGATATATTTCATAGTAAGCGAGACATGTACGTCATGGGTCCAACAATAAAGCTTAACCTACTCTGTAGATACATACTTGAATCCCAAGACACCAGCATCACATCTCATCTGAACCGAACATGAAACCAGGATAAGACACACTATGCAACTATTTGGTTTTGTTTGTTCTCTCTGTGCCGTCTTGGCTCTTGGAAACCCTACCCTGGCATTCCCTCTAATCCCTGGAGAATGAAATGCCGGGCGGTAGCATACACATAAAGCACCAGGTGATTGCATATCTGTGATAGACCACCGGAGAAGTCTCCAAACGTGGCCCCTAATTTGATGGCCCTTCTCCTGTTCCGAACTTGGCCTCAAGGGTAGCCCTCATATCAACTTACATCTAGCCGTTTACCTTCATATAACAAGAGCTGCATCAACTTAAACTGATTCAATTGAGCAGAATTGCACACAGCTCATTGGTTTTTGGCTGGCGCTGGCAGAGTAGATGGCAGTGGTGTGTGGAGCCAGAGAGTATCAGTTGACCCAGACTAATTATTCATAAGGCCTTATTGTGATGGCTGCTGGACCAGTAAGGTCATACAGGAGCAGCTAAGGGGAAAACAAAAACATTTCCTTCTAAAATGGAGTTGACACCGCTGGGTATCTACAGGAAACTATGAAAGAAAATATTGTTAAGCATAATGAATGCTCTCTGTGTGACACTGAATGTGCATAGCAGGATAACAGCTATACACCCAACTGGAGGTTGCGTTTGATGCAATGGAGGATATGATTTAAGAGGGGCGCACATGCATGGCTGAAAAGAGAATAGTGCAGCTCCTTGAATAATAGTACACTCTGTGTCCTCACAACCGCAGGCAGGCATTGCCTTGAAATTTGTAATTACAGTAATTGTGATTTCGAGAAATGGGCCCCCAGTACTCTCTTCAGCGGTAAAAATACAGGTTGCGTTACCCATGAGGAGTCTACTAAAAGCATCCGTCAACAAAGCTTTCATTTATCAGCTCTTGGATAGACAGCATTTAAAATGTCCAGATGTATGCAAAGTTATTCCAAAAAAAAAAAATACTATTTAGATGAGTCTTTGACTGAGGAATATGCTCAGTGACTCATGCAACAAAAACTGAGAGAACACTCTTAACCTGTTAGCGCAGAGGAACTGCTTTCTCACCTCTATTTACAATCAAAATGAACCGCAGAAATGTGTGCCCACAAATACGCACACAAAAGGCCCACTTATGAGCACGCACAATAGTGTGGCAATTAGCGGCTAGAGAGGAAGAATGCTGGATCGGTTACAGTTGTTGAATGTTAATTACAGCATTTACGGTGTTGAGGAGATAACGAGTTAGCACCTGGTGACAGCAGCGACACGTCCTTTAACGAGAGCCGTGGAAATTTATGAAACTTGAGATCAGGGACAATGAGGCGTTGCTGGCTTGTCAGATGCTCTCCCGCTCACCCTCCCTTTGTCCTAATGAATGCAGACACTCGTTTCTTTCTCTTCTCTGCTCGTTCCGGCGCTGTTAGCCTGGGATGATTATTGTTCATCAAGGAAAGGTAAAAACCAACGGATTGGGATTCTGTCCTTGTCCACTCTAAGTATCTCACATCACCACTTGCCATTGCCTAATCAGCTTCTGTTACAGTTACAGGGTAGGAAAAAAAAAGAACCAGAAAAAATGTGGAGACATAAAGGCCAAAGATAAACATCGGGTCATATTACAGATAATTCTCTATCTGGGGCAGGAAACATAGCCGGTAGCCAGACAAATGTGTGACCGTTCATTCCCATCTATCTAAATAGCGAGGGATCAAGAGCTTGGTGAAATCTGAGGGGTTAATATGGTCATGTTGTGAAGCCTGGTTTGGAATTTAGGTTAATGGAATCATTGACAGGGCTCAGCTTTAAAGCAAGGCACGCTTAAGAGGATCCATACTGTATGATTTAGACAAATCCTGGGACATTCTTCAAAGTTTCCCCCACTGACCCTGGCAAAACTTTTTTAAACAGACACACACACAAGTCTGAGGATTTCTTCTGAGTCTACACAGCCATTGCTAACCAGAATCCCCCAGGCTGTATCAACAGCCTAAATGGCTTATATAACATATTACATGAGTTAGACTGGAGTAAATATGGGCCCCAATGGAAATATTAGGCCTAATAAACAAATAAATACAGCCTGTTTTCATTTTCACTGCCAAATTACTCAACATGTGAGCAAGACTGTACAGTAAAGTACGGGATTCGTATCTAGACTTGGAACTGGCAAACAAAGAAACAAAAAGTTCACTTGGTCTAGCTGTAAACAAGTGATTTATATCTGTATGAAAGTATCCTGACAAACCTCATATATAGTCATATTACAAATAGGGCTGCAATAAGAGTGTTTGTGAGAATCTCCATAGTGAAGCTGATGATCTGCTACCAATACCTGTGGTGGGAAAAACAATCATTTATGTGGGCTGAAGTCTAGATGAAGAGGCGTGACTAGCTTACTGGAGAGAGCAAGAGAATCTCTTTTAAAACCGCAGAAGACGAGGCGCCTGGGATGGTGTTCAGATGTCAATAAAGACAGGTGTTAACCAGCTTAGCTAAGATGTTAAGAGCTTGGATAATCCTAGCCTGGATCCATGAGGGATCCGGCTCTGGAATACTAATGCTTAGGATGCACCGTTAAATTGCTCAGAGTTGATTAGGAGGTTGGGTTAGAGTGGCACTGCTTCTACAGGCTGTCATAGCTCCATTTGTATCTGTTGGCAACTATCAAGGATGGAAGAAAAAGGGATGTAAGAGGGGTCATCCACCAACTTCCGCTCTTTAAAAACTGAGCAAAGGCACATCACACATGACACAGATTGCCTAAGAAATTCACCTGCAGAGAGAAAAGTAAACAAAAAAAAAAAAACACATTTTACTTAAAGTGATAATCTCAAAGATTTTCATTGAAATAAATGTCTGTTAAATCACTATCTATTACCAATTGAGGCAACACAATGGTGACTGAGCATATTGCCCACTGATGATGATGTTTGTGGCAAAATTCCCAGGAGAAATCCACTAGCTAGTTCCATAAGGTGCTTCACATATAATAAATCTGTTTTTAATAAAAGCAACAGCACCTTCGTGAACGCTCTCCAAAAGTTTTTAATTAATTTAAAAGTAACGTTAAAAGAATTACATTTCTAAACACTAACATGCTGTAATAATGTCACGGTGTCAGCATTCAAGGAAGTTTCTTTGTTAGAATTAGAGATATTGAGCGGCAGAAGGACACATCAAAGTACTGAACTAGTGAATGTGCTTTTCCGCTAAGCTTATCTCAACACAAACAGATAGCACTTCAAGCGAACGTGCAATTGCACCTAAAACACGCAAAAAAGAGCAACTTTACATGGTAGAATGTGCCCCAAGGAGAATCATCTCATCTTATAACTATGCAAACAATCTCCATCTCTCCCTGAAACCACTCCCATATTGTGAACAGCCTTGTCAGTCTCAAAGGTGACACTTCCATTTGGACAAAATCTAAATAAATACATGCGACGCTGCTCTTTGTTTCACTTAATCAACTCTGAATGTACCCCAACCTCCACCCCCCTGCTCCTTACATATCCATATACTCTCTTACATGTCACCCCATAATCAAATCAGCATCTGGTGTCAGGGTGGTCTTGTGGTTCGGGGTGTTCTCATTTGTAAACACCACCTGCCAGTTTTCACTCCTCTTCACTCGCCGGGTGACATTAGCGCAAGCGTGAAATGTGATTTTGCGCTGAGCAAACCGCTGTGCCGAGCACATCTGAGTCTGCCCACCTGGAAAGCGGGCATGAATAATCTACGGTCACCTAAGTCAGAGAGAGTTATCATGCATGAGACACTAGCCAGACAGTGGCAGCAACACAGTCCTGCAGGATAAACTCCATTTGATTTTGTCACATTAGATCTGCGTTATTTCCTGTCCCGTGAATTCAGTGCTGGTGACATATTATATATAGTTATAGAGCAGTAACACAAGCTTATGAAACGTTATAAGTACATGATTGAGAAACAAAGAAAATCTGTAAAAGCTTTGTCTTCTTAGGTAAGTGAATGATGGAAAAGCGTCCAATACTACAAAATCTGTGACTGCGTGTGTCCTGCTGTCTTCCTTAAAACTAGGATGGATACGCATTCCTGCATTTCCCCCTGCTGACAGCTTTAGTTCCTCCGCCACGAAGCTGTGACAAGGCCCTTGTTAATCACACACATTCAGCTATTGATGCAAAGCCTTATAGCACCACACAATCCAAGAAGATCAATCATAAGACAATTTATGCTCGCTGGTCAGGTTTGGTTAATGCGACGTCGCTCATGCCTTCTACATGATCACACATAATGCAATCAGATTTCCATTGACAGAGTACCTAAGCTATGATTAGAGTTCCCCGTGGTGGAAAAAAGACACAAAGATATTCACTGCTCAGCACTCTACACCTGCTTTGCAGCTGGGGAACTTATGTAGCGTACGCCAAGTGCACTGTAACATGGAAGACCAGACACACGTCACCTTTAAATTGCCAGCATCTTTCCTTTTGATGAATGTCAACAAAGCAGTTAGCAGGGAGGAAATGAGAAAAAGAGAGAGAGGCCAGGAGAGGAGAGAGGGGGGTTGGGGAGTGGAGAACACACAATTATAAAAGCTTCATTTCTTCAGAGAACCATAAAGTCTCATCCCAGAAGGGCAGCTGAGCACAAATCAATTTCTTTCAGTCGATTACAAGCACTGAGGTTCTAACCTTCATTTGTGAGTCTAATACTCTAACAGTTATGTAGAACACATACCAATTAAGCAATTCTGCTGGAATAAGAGGGCCATGAACTGATGCGATTATGGGGGCCGGGCCCCTGGGGAGGTCGGGTTATCGGCTCAGGAGCAGGGAAGATGAGGGGAGCAAGGCTGGGGAGAATCGGGGAGAAGGATGGCGACGGAAGAAGAGAGATGGAAGCCAAGTAAAAAGTCATTTATTAAGTCTAATACTCTGTGAAATGTTCCCATGGTAATAAGGCAGGGAGATTGCATTAATATCAGGGAGCCATGCAGAAAAGGTCACTCAATATCTGTACCGCCCACAGGGGTCGTGCTGATGGGAGCTGCTCAAACACATCTGATAATGCTCTCAGCGTCGCTGCTCGGCACCAGAGGTCGAGAGGATGGAAGCTTGGGAAAAGATGCCATTTGTGGAAATTACTGCTGTGCTCTGACACAATTCTCACTGCTGGCTTTTTATGTGCCGACAGCTGTTCGACAAGTGAATGGAATAAGCATGATGACAGCCAGTCAAAGATTATCAAGCATAAATGTATAGCTCCGTGGCACATTATGCTTTCCACTAAGTTTTGATTTTGCAATCATTCATCTCAACAATGACATCAATATACAGGAAAGGCAGCCGGCTTCCTCTTTCTGATTTTCAATATCTGTTTTCACACAGGCTCATGAAAAGAAACACATTAGAGGCACTCTCCATCTTTCTATTGTCACAAGCTAAATCTGATGTCATTTTCCTCTTGATTTAAAGAGCCTAGATGCATCTCTCCAGATATGTGGAGATCAACACATTGTCATTCACTGCTGAGGCGCACCTTAACCACCGCCCTCGCTGCCAGAAGATTCATGGTAATTGATAGCATGTGATAGGATGCATCCCATAAACCCATGTGAGGTATGTGTTTCCATGGTAACCCTTCCCTCTATTCGCTAGCTCTGTGCGCCTTGGTGTTTCACTTTTTTCCCTGCATTGTAGGCACTGTCTATTTGGATGCCAGTGGTAGAAATGAGATGCACATTTGTGGCAAAGCAGAGGAACAGACATTTCGTCATTGCCTTTTAATCTCCTATTCCCCCAATGCCTGGTGAGAAACATTCCCCCTTTATTATAATAATATATTATATTTGAATATATATGATATTATAATAATATAATTGTGTAATTGGGCGAGATGAATAATAAACATAAAGAAAACAGACCGATGTTCATAAGGAGCATTTTAACCCTTTGGAATGATCATACTTTGTGGCAAGCACAGACACAAAAGCAAGTGCTGCATCTTCTGGGAATAATAAAGGACTGAGCTTTAACTTGTCTGATCAGTAGGAGACCGATCAGGGTCTGGTAATGCACAACAATGCTTTGCTCATTAAGCAAGAGCAATTCACAGTCTATCACTAAATTTCCCTTTGCACTGAGTTCCTCCCTGCTCCCCAAAGTCTGCACTTACAACACACCAGCCATCTAAAAATACAGAATAACATAACAAAAACAAAATATGATTTATGTTTCTTCATCCACATCTTCTCCTTTTTATAATTGTCTGGCTTCCATGTGTATGCCATATGCACAATAAAATCGCACTGAACTGAAACTGCAGCTTGGTAGATTCATTGCTTGTAAATTTAAGATAATGAGTTCATTAAGTGCTGCCTGGCCCGATGTCATATTGCGAACACTTTTCCTCCGTCTCCTATCTAGCCAAACATCAACCTCCATATCAGTAGGTGCTCTGTGTGTTAGTTGACAGCGCTGAGATAAATGTGGATATTTCGACACTGTGTGAGATCAGAAAACCGGCTATTTGCATGAAAAGCCTGTCCCTCTTTCTCCCCGGAGAGCTTTATTACAGGAGGATATTTCAAATGCTATCAAACGTGCCAAACATTTACTTTGATAACTCCAGCAGATGGCTCCCTGGGTTTAATGGTAGCAATCTGAGAGTGCTGAGGCACACGCCTAAAGCACAGACAATAATGGCGGGGAGAAATACGAGGAAGGGTTGAATAAAATCTCTTTAAAAAGTTCATAAATAATGCACCTTGTGCACTAGAGAGTTGTTGCCTATTTAACTATGCATGCCTCTTTCTGGTTGCTGTGCTGGCGGAGACACAAACACAGCATGTATTGTGGGTCAACATGACAGCACAGGAGAAGAACAACCTAGGGCTCCATCAATCCTCTCAGCCTTGGCCTCCCACCCACGTGGAGCAACCCCTCCCCACCGCAAATCTCCAGCCACAGGATGACTGCACCACCTACTGTATTCTCGCACTGTGCAGAAAAACGTAATGACAAAAGGGAAATCTAGCGAATGACCGCTTGCCAAAATGAGGGAGAAGATTTGAGAAAATAGGAGCCAAACAAAGTACAGGACTAATTATCCAATTAATGTGCAATTAAGCCCATGCGGCCTAATGGTCTGTGTTGGATTTGGTAATAGCTCTGCCAGACTGAGGAGCCTATTAAACTCATTGTAGGCTGTTGCACAGAGCAGACAGACTCAAACGCTGTCTCAGTGGAGGGGCTCAATAGTAGGATGTTACAATTACAGCAGCTGTCTCGATTATAACTCAATAAAAAAAATGTACATATATTGTATTTTGGGCTCAGGCGTGCCGACTGCAAATCTGAGGGAAAATAAAAAAATCAACCCCACTGACACAAAATCTAGCAATGCATTTCATTAAGATTTTCATTATCTGCCATAGCAGAGTTAGCTAATAAATGCTAATTATATTCAAGCTAATATTTAATCACACACAATTTCTCCAGTCAACTCAGTTTGAGGACACACTAATTCTAATGAACGCAGTTTATGAACTTCGGCACTGGCAAAATGAGAGAGGAAAAGTGGATGATTTAAAAATGCTTTTTCAACTGTGAGCATTATTTGCTTTGACTAATTTTCCTACCCTAATGAGATGCTCTTGGAGGGATATTTTGGTGCAATTAATAATGCACATAGACTAATTAGAAGCATACATATTTAACATGTTGTGTTTCTGTCTAGTATAGGGTGTGGTAAGTACATACAAACCTATTGACTGTGCAGTGCAGAAACGCTAGATTATATGCTTGCTATCATTATGCTATGGTAAATGCATTTTATCAAAACGAGGTACACATAGGGATTCACTTAAAGGATTTAAAAAAAATACTCAGTTTCAATTCAGATTAACTGTATGTTTAAATTAGTAGTGATCTCATCACAGAAAACAAAGTGAAACAACAGTTGAATCCAATTGACCAGTTTTCTCCAAATAAATTCTGCGATCTGACACTACATAAACAGTGTAATCAGTGTATTTCTCCATCCACAGAAAGCAATAATAAAATGGACACAAACGTTCTCTTAAATAGCTGCTGACAAACTGGACATAAGTTGTGGTCTTTTTTATACCACTGGTATCTTTTCAGATAAAGCGTCACCCAACTGACAGGCTAAGCCACGAACACATTACATGATTTAAAGCCTGATTATAACCCCCCCATTTGGCCATGGAGGCTGATATAGTCAATACTCTGGAGGATCTATTTAGTCTGTATAGACATTCGGCGCACATTACTGTGTGAGGGAATATCAGATTCAATTCAAGAGTCTGAGATGTCACTATTACAGTATAACAAATCAATTGCACGATTGGAACTTTGACAAATCTAAACATGAGCCAGCTGTTTCAACTTGTTACTAGAAATCCAAACCAGTGTGCTTGTGAGAGACGCTACATTACAGCAATACTATGAGGATTGTGACGTCGTGAGAGGGTCATAGATGGGAGCTATATTCCGGCTTGATGGTTACGCCAGGGACTACGGGACATCATGGCCGTCAAGAAAGAACTACAAAAGCCACGAGCAGCAGGTCAGCCGGAGACCCGGGTGATGCCCAGCTGCAACGAGTTACGCTGATTACCTGAGCGAGTGAAGAGAGGATACAAAGGAAACCAGGGAGAAAGTTGAGAGAGTAGATGGAAATTGAGAAAACAAACCGAAGAGCGACTTATTTAGCGAAAGACCTGTGTATCGTGTACTGGACTGAAGCTGAAGATGTTGTGAGTAAATTGTGTTGTAGAAGTGAGAGATACGGTATATGAGCGGAAAGTACAGCTTGAGGTCATTCCTTGTATGCGCGCGTGCAAACCCTGCGGGGAACAACAATCCCAACTTCTCAAGAGTCACAGGATATATTAGGACAGTCTTGTTTCTATAGCTTTTGTCCACCAGTGGCAGAACATGCAATCTAGTCAAGTGGTGAGGAAGAAATCCTGCACCATCATTGATTTGCAATGGTTTACTTTGACTTTAATGAAAGTTATTTCCTGTCTGTGGAAGTAAATCATGGATTTTTGTTACTTTACATCCACATTTCAATTATTTTAATCTGCCTTACAAGTCCCTAAGAAGATTGCCTTACATCTGGTGATATTTTCAATGTTCTTCCCATAACAAATTGTATAAAGTGACCGAAATCCTGGAATGTTCCCTGGAATAGCTATCTGGGACATGGTTCAGTGTCAGTCAACAACTGCAATCAGCACCAAGTCCTTCAATGTGAGATGACCAATCCTCTCACTGCCTGTTGGGGGGGGGGGAGTAGTGATGTCAAAGTGCAATGCTTTAACCTCACTGAGACGGTTCTTCTACAAACAATCAAGAATTCATATCAGATGGTTCTTATGTGTGAAGTGAACATCCCGCACCCCCTTGCTACACAGACCAAACATGTGTGCAACAATACTTACAAGGAAGGTGGCTTCCTTGTCATCCTGCAAACAAAAACATTACTTCAGTTAAGGGTTACATACTGTATACTGGCTATCAACCTGGCACACGCTACTCAAATTCTGGCCATCGCTCAAGTGAAAGAGAGAGCAGCAGGAAAAAGTACAAGGTACAACTGAGAGTAAGGTGAACTCTCTTTGCCCTTGGACAATCAACACAAATGGTAAATACTGCTAGAACACACACTCCAGCATGAAAATGTAAACACACAGGGCCATAATGTGTAGCCAAACGCAGATAACACACTCGTATCAGCACAACCTTACTCAACATACCTGGGCTGATTATGAGCCTACACAATTTTTATCACTACACTGGGACAACTGTGCAAATACACTTTGAGTAGCCAGAGATCTCTCAGGGTTTGGTTCAATCATGGACCTCTTAGCTCACTTTCGTCTCACACTGGCTAATCCTCCAGCACCTAGCAGGCCGGGCTTGTGACTCAGCACGACCCATCAGGTAGAGCTGCCTTCTCAGCCCAGGGAGGCCAATGTCAACAGGACGGAGTAGAGGTGGAAAGACAATCAGGGTTGGGATGGGATTTAATCCAGATTCAGAGACAGCGTAATGGAGTGTCTGTGTCTGGGTGAGCGATAGATTGCAAGGCCGTGGTGTCCCCTGAGCTCCGAGCCCTGTGACTGCAGCCATTTGGAGTTGATCTCTGTCTTGTTCACCTCAAACCCAGACATAAAATGTCTGTCTCTCTCTCTCTCTCTCTCTCTCTCTCTCTCTCTCTCTCTCTCTCTCTCTCGTTCTCTCTCTCCCAGTCCCAGGTATGTAAACAATCAGACACACTTTGTCTGGCCATGTTTCATTGATTTCTTGTCTCGCTGCCTCTAATCAGCCCTTCACTGGTTTAATTATCTGTAACCTGTGGTATTTGGCCTGCTTTGATTACACTCCCACAGGTCACGTCAGCCTCCTGTAGGGCCTTTTTTTTATCTTTAAGTGGCATTTAACCAAACATCAAAACATAGAAAATGTACTGCAAATCCACTAATCGTAGTTGTCAAACAGGAGTGAGTTAATGGTGCATTTAAGTGGCCCAAAAGGAGGAACCCATAGCAGAAAAGGAGGTGAAAGACCTCTGAACCCATTCTGACTGACATATTTCTTGTAATAATATTCCCTGAGGTTAAAAGGGAGCTGCTTGACATAACTGTGCTCTGCTGGAGCAGGGCTAGACCAATAAAAGCGACTGGGTCACAAAATGCCCCCCGCAAAAGCTGGCAGCTTGTGTTAGTTATCAGACTGTTTTAAATACCTCTCTCAATGTGAATCCAATTACCAGCAGCCTTTGTTTGTTCAGACAAAAGCAGCTATGTTCAAGGCCTGTCTCGCTCTGATTTTAATCAATTCTCTGGGGAAGTGTGTGCGGGAGATACAAATCAAAACTTGCCATACGCTAGTGAAAGATGCGTGTGTGTGTGTGTGTGTGTGTGTGTGCACTATGCTTGTGCACAGGCGTGTTTGTTAGAATGTCAGAAAAACTGAGTGATAGAAACTGTCAAAGACTGAGAAAGCATAAAAGCCTTTTATAACAGCGTTCATGTCAAAAGAACTCCGCACCAAAATCCTTAACTTTTTATTTCCTCAAAAGCTAAAGTTCCTCCTAGGCTTTACTGCAACTTGGAGTTCTGATTAGGAGTCAAAAACAGGGGAAAAGTGTGACAACATTTATATTAGATAATTATGACAGATCATATTGTCATCATAATTTCAACATCGGTTTCTCATACCTAGAGGGGTTAGCGTGTTACTTGCACTTGGCAGATGCTCTCATATGCTGCAGCATTAGTACAGCAGGGGACAATCCACCTGCTCCATAAGGGAACTTTGCAGCTAGCGAGCCTGTGAATGATAGCTGTCGTCACATCAACATTCACAGGGAAAATTAGAGGACGGAATTGCAGTGAAATAACAAAGTCAGAAGGTTGGACTCATTTCTCTCCATTCCCTGCCGGAGAACGAATTTGCAAGAAATGAGAACTCCCCCCAACCCCCTTCAACAAAGCGCGCTCATTTTTGGTTGTTGTTCCAAGGGGCCGTGTCAACCCTAATGAATTCCAAAATGTTAAGATTTGCATTTCAATTTGGTAACCTCCCGCTCAAAGGCGATATAGTCCCCCGCTCTAAATCACATTAAGCCTACAGCTATCTTTTCTAAGGCCCAGCAAAAATGTCACCGTGGTTCTGCCTCTCCATCATTATGCCTGCTGCATTTTGTTGGCCTGCTAAATAAATAGCTGCACAAAACATCTGGAGCCACAAAAGAGAGACCTTAAGTGGGGCTCTTAAAAAGAACCGCAAAAGCACACTCAGACCTGCTTTAGCCCTTCTTGTCGAGCTTGACAACTTCAGAGAAAGCTAAACTTTGACTGTTTCTTTGGTTTTATTTACAATTAGTGCATGTGAGAGAAATGCAGCCTAAAAGAAACAAATGTTTTTTTGTCGCTTATTTCACACATGCCATGTTTTAACAAAACAGTAAATCACATTCTGGCTTTGTGCAAACACGTTGCAACTGACAAAAAAAAGTCTCTACAGACAGCTGTGTGTCTTTACATTTACTACAATCTTCACATAAGATCAACAGCGTGTGAT
>JAVQJV010007948.1:0-18906 GCA_036024995.1 Gadopsis bispinosus
CAAAATGTGGAAATGGTCAAGGGGTATGAATACTTTTTCAATGCACTGTATATAATATGGTGCAAGCCAACAGAAACAACATGTCTTTGATGGGCTCAAAAACACTGAACATCATAAAAAACATCATGATAATGTTTTATGTTGCAGGGCTGTGGTACTTCATTCTATGAGACTGTAAAGGTGACGTAAAGGTGTGCAGGTTCGTGTTGTTGTGTGCAGAGCTGTATGAGGTGAACATAAAACACGTAGTCATAGTGAAGAACAGGGCTTTTATGCTCAACTGGATTGTTTTCGTGATGGCCAAGGTCATGTCGTGTCCAACTGTGCACATCAACACATTTCACTGGTGACTGGTTTCTACTGATCATCTTGTCAAGTCAAGAAATTCTGATGAGACCTTTAATGTTAAAATCATAATGTGGGTTGCAGTTGCTGTGTTTTCAAGGGAGAAAATGTATTACCTCAAAAAAACACCTTTGAGTCCCTTTTTCAATCTTCCCCTAAATCTACCAAGGCTGTTCAGGATGTCTTACCTTGTCTCCATAATCCTCTCCCCAGCTGTTTTTGATGGCCCAGAATGGAACACCTTTAACTGAAAGCACAGAAACATTCATACAGTGCACTTGACTGCATCTTGATTCCTAAAATGATGTTGATGTTACGCTTGTTATTTGGGTGCTAGGCGACAAACAAATGTGTCTGATGCAGGAGTAGACGAAGAGAGGATAAAAACACTTACGGTCTCCGTATCCCACCAGCAGCACAGCGTGGTCGATCATCCAGGGGTTGCAGAAGATCTTCAAAGGGTGAGACACACCCTTCCTGTAGAACTACAGAAAGGCAATTCACAAGACAATTATGAAATTATTTAAATTAATAATAAGATGCATTGTGACATGATGTTGCTATCTCCCGATGTGTAGTTTCCATGGAGGTGGTAGCCGTGTGCTAAGTGTGTCAAATGCTAGCGAGTCAGCTGCTCACCTGCATGGCAAAGGAATTAAGAGCAACAGAGATGGGTCCATTCTCAGCCAGCCAAGCTGCAATTTCTGAGGAGGAAAGAGCAAAACGAGTCCATTTAACAGCCCCTTGTTTCAACCTGCCACACGGCAGAATGTTCTAGTCACAATTCATATACCTGCAAAATCAACTCCCATTAATCTCCACTACACTGTGTATTTGTCTTTGAACCAGGACATGACAAATCACTGGATGTGTATGTCATTACCGTTTGTTCATTAAATGTAATTAATGTCTGTCACTTTCAGATGAACAAGAAAACCTTCTTGGTGTGTATTTTGTTATGGAAATTCAGTTGGCACATTTATCAGCACTTTCTCTCCCCTTTCTTCTTCAAGGCCTCTCAGGTCGCTCAGCCCACTCACCCTTCTCATCTTTAGACAGCTCCACAGAGCTGTTGATGTAGGCGGCCACCTTCATGCTGGTGAAGTCGCACCTCTGCTTTTGCCCATGGTACGAGTAGTCAGCCTCTGTCTCCAGACCACCTTAACAACACGAGAAGGATTCAAGATCAACAGGTTAAAGCTTGCACTCAGCGCCCACATGTGCCACCTGTATGCTTCTGCAAGCTGCTCAGAGGCAATAAATACTGTAGCTGTAACGCCCTCAGAAAATAAATGGGGATTGGAAGCTAAAGTGTTTCAAAATGGACCCAGGTCTTCTCTTACCCAGCTTCTCAATAGCTTCATAAGCATTGGACGGAAGCCCTCCACGGCACGCCTGGTCCAGCCCATCACAGTCGACCAGCTCTGCGAGGGACAAATCAATGAACCAATGAAATCGCGGCTTTTAACCGCAAATGTAAATGGGGATTTTTCTTTTCTGCAGGAGAAAATTATCGACTTATTGTATCATCTGCATGTGTGTTACCTTGTTCAGAGAGGGACAGCAGCGTCCCATTTTTCAGGAACCACATGCCTTCAATGTTTCCTGTGACAGAAAATGCCCAGCAGGATCCACACATACCCTGAAACACACACACCAATCAGCATGAAGTAAGCATGAGGTATACTTTATTCATTATTAGCATGCTATTTAGGGTGACTGGCCTATAATTGACTCTGTTTGTGGGTACCTGGTTCTTAACGGGACTGACAGCTCCGTGATCCCGCCAATCCCAGCTGGCAGGGGCGGGGTCTCGGGCAGGAGTGGCCGGTTTCATTGGTCGATGAAGAGTCCATTGACTCAGTAGCGGGTTCAGGTATGTAGAGCGAAACTCTTCCTCTGGAGAAAAAACAGAAGAAGAGACGTCAAAGTTTTGTTTTACTGCAGATGATTTTTGAAGGAAAAGCTGATGCAACACATGAAAAGCAGTGCGCACACACACACACACACACACACGTACCAGTTAGGTCGCTGAACTTGGTGACTCCATACTCAGCTGACCCTTGATCCAAGGACTGGAGCTTCTCAGCAGTCTTCAGGTTCTCGTGGAAGATGCGCAAGCGCCCGTCAGTCTCTGCAGGATCAAAGGTCAAATAAACACATTATTTAAAGAATGATTCGGCACTTGAGAGTTGACAGACTGTTTTCCTGCCCTGTAGAGTCTGACCAGCCAGTGTGTAGCTAATCTTTTATTGATTATATATTATCAGCCACTTACTTCATTTTGGATTTCTGAAAGTGCATTCATATTTCTGTGGCTTGACTGTCAATGTTATATTGCATTTAATGTCTCATTTGGGATTCTTGGCCATTTTAAATTTGGTAATGCTTATTCACAGTCGATGAGATGCGTATAACCCATCAGCAAACATGAATAATTAGATGGGGGGATATTTAAGCTCATGCGTAGTTAGGCTTTTATTGTTGCTATAAGTAGGCTGTGAGCACATACAGGGTTTAGCTTGCTATGATTGGTATGTGTAGTATGTCACTCACCCTCTTGGCTGCTGTAGACCTTATTGTATTTAACCATGAATTCTTTGAACTGGCCCAACAGCTCCGCAGATTCCTGACAGGTAAAAACACAGAGTCAACAACGCAGCCTTTACCTCACGGTCAAGTTCACATTGATTAGTGGCATGGTGGCTCAGTGGTTGTGCTGTTCCCTCACACCAAGAAGGTCCTTGGTGAGCATGTTCTTCCCACGCTCACTACGGGTTTCCTCCATAACAAATATATAAATAACAGACAGCTGTCCTGACCAGGAGGAAGGACAGCAGGGATGGGATGAAGGCAGAAGAATTCCTCCATGGGACACAATTGTGTGTGTGACCTCATGTATGGCAATAAAAGGGTCTGTGTTCGTTCGTTGTATTATATCAGTTTACACAACAAATGGACTACTGTCATTGATCTGAATATGGCATCATGTTTACCTCCAGAGGCTGGCTGGTGGATGCATCCATGACCTTGTTGGACTCTTCTAGTTGAGGTTCAACTAATAAGAGACATCCATGACAACATGTTAAGCTTCAATGTACACAACACCTATATGCAAGTTTCATATGTAAAGAAAAGTACATTAACTCCATGGTTTTCAAATGAGTGAGTCAAACCAAGGGAAGCGGTAGAACAATTTTGACATGATTCATTATTGCTTGTGCTTGAGAAACAAACACCCGTCCTGTAAGTCTGAATCACAAAGTGAAAGAGCTCTAAATAAATTTTATTATTGCATACAGCTTCAAAAGAAAAAAAAAATCAACATTTATTGGTGGACATATCCCTGTTCAACCTTTTACCTTATTTATCTCTTTAGTATGAAGCATCACTTATCATCAAGGCTAGCAAGCATTAGCGTTACATAATAACTGAGCAATGAGGGTCATATTTATCAACCGGTTTTGCCAACATACAAAGGTTTCCTGGTATAACATCCACATTTTTTAAACCAGTTTGACAAGAGTCAGTGTCATCCTGGAAGACACTGCTGCTGTTACAGAGGAAGTAAAAGCATCAAGGAATAACAAGGAAACCTGAACAGTAAGTGAACAGTAAGAACAAATGCAGGATAGCAGTGTTCTTCAGCTCTCTCTTGACTGCAGGACCGATGTAACTGATAAACCATGCCTTAAAATAAACCAATTTTAGAGGTTTATTTATTATTTTATCTTATTTTTTACTCATTTTATATTTCTTAAGATTTTATGCACCAATTCACCAAAGCAAATTCCTTATATGTGAAAACCTATTTGGCAATAAAACTGATTCTGATTAATGATGATGAAGCAGTCATGATGTAGTAGATGTATTAAGTCATGATTAATGATGATGAAGTCTTTGGCTGCTGACTGACCTTTAGGCTGACACTTCTGTTTGAGCAGAGTCGAAGTGCCCTGCCAGGGGACGTCCCACACTTCAAACACACACACCTCCGTCTGATATGAACAAAAACATATGCATATTAACAGCGTATTAACCTGATTATATTGTCATATATTGTATATATTGACAATGTATTAAAAAAGTGTGGTTTCTGTCACACACACATACACACACACATCCTACCTTGAGTTTGTTTGACTGTGGATAGAAGTCACATGTCCTGAGCATGGTGGATTTCTTACATTGAGTGTTACTCAGTTCCACTGTTATAGTGTAGCGGATACCCTTAACCAGCTGGAAAACAAACAAAGACGCAAATACAGTGGTGACTTTGAATTTATTTAGCATTTAGTCAGACATGACTCTTCAAATCTAGTATACTAGTGATCATACAATGCCTGTATTTGGATGATATTTATCCAGAGCTGTTTGTGAATGTATGTTGACTATGTCGCAGTGTCTGGATGTGTCCTTTGCTGCATGGACACTCTCTCTGGTGGCACTTGGCCAACCTGCACAGATGGATGCGCTGATAAATAACAGCAACTCTGGTGAGGCCATTTGGTGCTACTGTCAAGCCCGGTAACAACTCAATGATATGACTTCCGGCCAGAATGAAAAAATAAAAGACACCATATTGAGAGTCATACGCTGCCTGTAACCCTTCTTGGTAGGCTGTTCAGACATTTGTTCGCGATCAGGTCCGCGAACGGTGAAAAGTAAAATTGTACTCGTTATTCATTTTTTATTGTGCGCGCACAAGGAACAGTTACACGGCAGTGACCAGGTCATGCCATTATTTTGAAGGTAAATCACCTTATTTCCGGCGTTTGTTTAGCTAACTCTTGCTAAAGTGACGCAGCTTTAAAAGGCGCAGTGTTGTTTACAAAGAAGAGAGCACGTATATTTCTCACTGCAACGCAAATACGCAATAAATCATTATACAAATATAATAATACAGTATACAACTATTCTTCACCTGATATTAACCTGATATAACTCATCAATACGCTACAATGCGGTGAACAAATAAGCATTAAAGCTGTTCATGACAGACACCGTCTTTATTGATGTTACCTGTTTGGTGGCAGAGATGATCCGGCTCACTTTGCGGAGGTGCATGGCGTTGGAGCCCCGGTTGTAGCGCTCCTCGGCGAACTCCAGAGCCTTCTTCAGGCCTGCGTCCGAGTCCTGCAGCCGGATGGGGGAGCCGGGAGGCCCGAACAGAGGCCGGTCGAGGTCCTCGCCAAGCCCGAGTACAGAGCCCAGCACGGTGGCCAGGGCCAGCCACAGGATTAGCGGACAACGGCGGAATCCGACCATGTTTGGCCCCGATGTGGCAACAAGAAAAAAGGGACCGGCTTTCGGTGTTTGCTCAGTTGAAAAGAGGGATGTTTGTTTACCCAGAAGACAAAAAACCGACAGCGAGTTTTCGGCAGCGATTATACAAGAGGTTGTTGCCAAACAAACGGTGAGGCTGTGGGAGGAGCCAGTGGGAGGAGCCAGGGAGTATTAATGCGCGGGGTGTGTTCAAGAAACACACACTTATCGCCAGTAGCCTGTTGCAGAGTGGTGATTTAACAAAGTTGTCACCTGGTTGTCACGTATATTGGTGACTACAAAGTAATATGCAATCTTATTATATGTTTTACATTTTTCTTTATAAAGCAATTACAGCCAAACAATTGTGTGCCGTTGTCTTTTACCACAAAATATATGACACGCCTTAAACATAGCTGACTGAATATTGGGGTAATATGGTGAGATTTCATGCTGGATGTTGACAGACCAGAGAGAAAATAGTCAACTGTAAAGTACCACCCACAATAATCAGATCAGGTATATTCTTCTGGACAATTACACATCCAAATAACATGCTGTGTAACTGAAACTGTACTACTTTAATAGTTAGGCCTGTTACTTGACGGGCCTCAGCAAACACAGGGAAGCAAGAAAGTAACAAGTTACCAAACTCCCAAAGTTCTTATGGATCTGCAAAGTACTGCACATGCAGTTATTTTTCATTTCCCCATTACCAAATACCAAAGTATTTTGTATTTAAGAATCTTATTAAGCTTATATCAGACCCGCTTAAAGAGACGCATCTGGCCTATAACGACAGCCATGACAGTGGAATTGGCGTGCGAGAATCAGATGTAACCACTAGAGGGCGACAGATACCGTAACTTTTCGACGTCAGTGGCCTTTTTGTTTTTAAAGTAAACCAACCCGACGAGCTCTACAGATAAATTAGGTCTCTTTGCGAGTAAAATACTTACATTAAAGCATGAGGATAACGGACAGGTTAGGGTGGGTACTCAGACATACAATTTGTATATTTTATGTTAAATGTAGCCCAACTTTTAAGTCATTTATGGAGAGAACACAGATCTACCGGTGTGTCCAGGACGTCGAACGTCACAAGGCGGATCTGAGAGGAGGAGCGACTTTTGTTGTGAAAGGTTTGCCGGAGTTGTAGTTTGCTACAACTGTATCGTGAATGTAGAAATCATGGCAGAAAATTTAGATGATGATTGGGATTACAGCGGAACGGACTGGCAACCGGTCCATTACCAGAAAATGAGAAAAAACGCACATTTTGAAAGATCCAGGTGATGATCCCGATGGCAGTGTCAAAAGGGTTAAAATCTCAAGACAGGGCCTCGAGTAGTAGGCCTACAATTAATGTAATGTTGAGAAATAGCTCAGAACAAATAATGAGTGGAAAGTAAATCATAGGGTTGAACAAAGATGGTAGTCACTTCAATCCAGTTAAAGTCACAAAGGTAACTGAGAAGGAGATGGGGAAGTATTTGAATAACAGAAGACTACCAGGTTGCAGACCAACAGAGAAAGATTTTGAACTGCATCCGTGGAGGAGAACACAGTGCCACTTTCCAAGGCTGTGTTGTGCAGAAACAAGCGCGACAAGTACAAAGATACAAAATGATCAACCGGGTTTCTTATGCTGAAGCATTAAAGAAGGTAAATGAAGAAGGAGCAAATAAGTAAATAACAGCGAAACAAAAGGAGAGCCTTAGTCAAACACAAGATGAAAGAGAATTTTCCACAGTAAGGAGAGCAAACATTGTGCAAGAATCATGTTCGCATAGGTGTAAAGTGAAGGAGGGGACTTTACTTTGTTGTACAGAGTTAACCTTGTTGCATTTATCTGTAAAGTGGCTTATACAGCTCTCCAACAAGAAGATGGAAGGGCATGAATGGACACAATTGCTGATGCAGCCAGGAACTATTTAGGGATCACAAGCAATGAGGGAGACACAATATATGAAATGTTTAATCCACTGCACTGTGATGATATCTCATAAAGTAGGGTTCTACATCATAATGGTAATCCACATTCGTCATTGGAAAGCTGGAAGTTTAATTGTAAATGGTGAAGAGTTTGTCTGTGAGCTAGATGTTTTACCACATGCAATTTGCATTCAAGACATTTGTCTAAAACCACGCTCAGATTTTATAATACCGGGACATACTTCAGTGAGATGTGACAGAAACATTAAACAAGGTAGGGGGGTGCGACATTTATGACATATAGGAAACCACCTTGTCCAAGTAAATACGAATGTGTGATGATTGAAATATGCAGAGCAAAAGACAATTTTGAGCTGGTTAATGTCTATAATCCATGCCAGTCATTAACTATGGAAATGTTCCATCAAATATAGTGAAAGAGAAATATGGTGTTGAGACATTAATGCTCACAATACATTATGGGGAAGCAGCTTTACAGGTAAAAATGGACAAGTGATTGAAGATCTAAATGATGATAGATTGCTGGTTTATGTGAATAACGGAAGTGTTCTCCACAGTTGGTAGCGATCGCTTCCCAAATTCATGCTTTTTAAATATAAAAGCATTTACAAAAAAAGGTCATTCTCACAGTAGATGGTGCTTTCCTAAAGCTAAATGGGATAGATTTAAAGAATATTATGCAGAATTAGGAAGGTGTATAAATATGGAGGGTAATATAGATGAACACACAGATACAGTTACAAATGTGATAATAAATACAGCATCAATCGACGCTCCAATAAGTAAAATAAGTGGTAAAAGGAAAATTGTACCTTGGTGGAATGGTGAGTGTAGCAAGGCTATGAAAGAGCGAAATGCTGAGAAAGAATTGAAATCAATGAATCAATTGTTTATCACAGAAAGAGAGCTACGGTTAGGAAAGTTATTAAATCAACAAAGAGAAATGCATGGAGGCAATTTTGCTCAAGCATAGGAGGGGATATCCAGTTAAAAGGGGAATGGGCAACGTTAAAGAAAATTAGCAGGAAAAGAACATCTGTTCAAATTCCTGTTGCAGTTGATGAAAAACAATTAGCAAAAACTAATAAAGAGAAGGCTAATTTGCTTGGGAAAATGTTTGCAAGTGTGTACAGTGGAAACCATCTTGAGGACACAGAGACAGGAAAATAGGGTTATTAAGAGAAACCTCTGAAGTGAACAGGATCAGAGGTGGAACTGATCCGGTCTGGATTTAGAATGTACAATGTCTGAGCTGAAAAGGGCCCTGGCTGGTGGTGGTTATTCTGCTCCTGGACAAGATCAAATATGTTGTGTAATACTTACAAATTTACCTGATAACAATATTAATGCTATTTTAGATTTGTTCAACAAAATCTGGAATGAAGGGAAACTCCTTAGTGGGTGGAAAAGTGCTCTGATTCTTCCTTTTTGCTCAACCAGGTAAAGATCCAGCTAACGCAAGTAACTATGGACCTTCAGCTTTAACATCACACTTATGTAAATTAATGGAATAATTTCAAGGTGTCAGTTGTCAAATCATGCTACATGTTGTTTACACGAAATTCAATTCAGTTTTATTTACATAGTGCCATATCATAAAGTTATCTCATATAGAGGTCTTTATAGGCCTATATCTAACCCTTCCTTTCTCTCTAAGATCCATGAGAAAGTAATTGCCAATCAGCTGTGTGACCTTCTGCACAACAACAAGGTGTTTGAGGATTTTCAGTCAGGATTTAGAGTGAATCACAGCACAGAGACAGCACTGGGGAAAGTTACAAATGACCTTCTAATTGCATCAGATAAAGGACTTGTCTCTGCACTTGTCTATAGATATAGGTCTATAGTTTAATAAAACCCCTGGATCCAGAGTGGGCTTTTTAAGAAGAGGTATAATTACAGCTACTTTAAAGGTCTGTGGTGCATAGCCTTCATCATATGTAGTAAAGAAGTGCTAAATAATGGTTAAACATCTTTTAGCAGCCTAGTTTGGACAGGGTCTAAGAGACACTTTGACGGCTTAGATGAAGAAATCATTGAAGTTAGTTGATGAAGGTTGATGAGAGATAAACAGTCTAAATGTACATCAGGTTTTACAGCTGCCTCTAGGATTCCTGCGTTTGAAGATCAGTCAGCACCAGCTGAGGTCAGGAGAGTCAGGGTTGAATTTTATCATTCATGAAGTCGTTACAACTGAGCTCTACAGGAATACACGGCTCAATAGAACTATGACTCTCTGTCAGCCTGGCTACAGTGCTGAACAGAAACCTGGGGTTGTTCTTATTTTCCTCTATTAATGATGAGTAGTAGGCTGCTACATTTTTAAGACTATCTTGCCAGACTTAACGTGGTTCTTCCAGATTTGTTGATCGCCATTTCTTTTCATGTTTATGTGATATTTGCTTTAATTTACAGGTTTGGGGGTCATACCATGGAGCCAACCTCCTTTGTTCTATTATTATCTTTTTTAAAGGAGCAATAGAGTCGAGCGTCATTCGCAGGGAACCTGCAGCACTATCAACAAGATGATCAATTTGGGAGGGACTAAAGCTAGCACAGGAGTCCTCTGTTATATTGCGATATGGTATTGAATTAAATACCGATGGAATAATTTCCTTGAATTTAGCTACAGCACTTTCAGATGGACATCTAGTGTAGGAATGTTTGCCTAATGGCATGTAGTCCACGTGTATGAAAGAAAGCTCCATGAACATCAACTTACTTCTATACGGACAACCTTTACAGAGAATTCCAGCATTCAAATACTTAGGGCTTTGGTTTGATGAAAAGAACACATGGAGCTCTCATATGAAGCACATAGAAACAAAATGTAAGAAAGTTTTAAACCTCATGAGGAATTATGTGGTTATGACTGGGGGGCTGATAAACCACCACTGTTAAAATATATATCGGGCATTAATAAGATCCACTATTGATTATGGATGTAGAGTATATGGAAAAGCTTGTAAAACAACATTACAATTATTAGACAGGGTTCAGAACAGCGCATTAAGGTTATGTTTAGGGGCTAAGAAAACAACCCCAGTAAATGCTCTGTTAGTAGAAGCTGCTGAGTCTTAGATGAGTGAAACTACCTGTAACCATAAAAGGATGTGAAAAAGAACACTGGTATTTAATGTTAATGTACATCATGGATTGACAGATAAATTATCAATATTTTCAGCAGAAACCATTGCAATCATTTTTGGCCTTCAGTGGGTAGAGTGAGTACAACCACTAAAAATATTAATTTGCTCAGATTCAGTAGCAGCTCTCAGAGGATTGACATCAAGGCAAATAGTCAGAGAAGATCTCATGACAGAAATCCAGCTAATGCTTTTACAATTACAATGGATGGGTAGAGATGTGCAGTTTTGTTGAATCCCTGCTCACATGAGTGTCAAAGGTAATGAACAAGCAGACAAATTGGCAAAGAAGGCTCTTTTTGATAACGAAGTGATAAACGTAGCTTATGGTAGGGGAGAGGCAGAATCTTTAATTAGATCAGCCATAATAACTACCTGGCAGACAAAAAAGGGAGATATTATAATATACAGAAGTCAGATCATGCTAGACCGCTTAAAGGAAGATATCGTAGCCGCAGAGAGAAGGTCATCATTACACGATTGGGAAAAAAGACAATCCAATCTGTGTCAGTGGTGTAACGCTCTGAAAGATGTAGAACACGTTATCATACATTGTAGCACATACAATTTAGAGAGGGAGACATTATGATATACAGTACATGAAACAGGACAGGAATGGAGTTTAAAATCATCACTGAGCACAGGACTTCAGGGAAATCATAAGGGTTTGATAGGATACATAATACAGGCAGGATTAGGAAATAGGGTGTAATTTATATATATTTTTTGTAGACCAATCAGTACTCAGTTGATATAACGCAATGAATCTGCACACTCCGATACAGTAGGTGGCGGCAGTATGCACCTTCGTGTTGGTTTGTGATCCGCCAATAAACACGAAGAAGAACACGACGACGACGAAGAAGAAGAAAAAAAAAGAGACACCTTTATCTTGGAGAATTCTGGCCGGAAGTGTTATTATTGTTGCTGCTAGCGAAGCACAGACAATCGCTAGCTCTGCTACCACCGCGGGCAGGAATTTCGACGACAGCTAACGTTTCACACTGCCCGAAAACGTTTACTCCGAGCTCGCAAGCTCAGCGGGGGACAATAACGTTAGCTGCCACTTTAGCCCCTGGACGACAAAATAGCTGTCGTGAACGTTATGAGTCATTTATTTTTAGGAATCAGGTTGTATTCTTAGCATTCACCTCTGAGCAAAGGTCTGACTGACAGACATGGAGACTCGGGGGATTGAAGACATGTTTGACTTTCGTCGGTAAGTCCGCTAACGACAGCTAGCTTATGAAAGCTGCTGTTAACCTTCAACTATCGCTAATATCGCCAGCCTGTGTGTTCAGGAACTACACTAACGTCACGAGGTTAATGTTATCGGTGGCATACATCGTTGGCTAGGTTAGCTAATGACTAGGCTCCCGAACGAAGCAGGATCGAACCTTCTATTAAAAACAGGCAGCTAGTTAGCTACCTAGCTGTGCGCTGGTGACGTTAATGTAAAATGTTTTTATCGCAAACGTTTATTATGCAATCTTGTGCAACGCTCCTTTCAATGTGCAGTGACGTTATACGCCTCCACCAGCTAGATTAACCGTAAACCACAAATTACAACATGAGTTTTCCAAAAGACTCCGCTTCTTTTAAAGCGGACACAAGTAGACTCGGATAACGTTCGTCTCCGTGTGCGCGGAGTCAATAACTTTGCCATTAATGTAAAAGTTCCTCGGCCGTTTACTCCAAAAATAAGTGGCCCATCTTTGACGGCCTGTAGGCACAGCAGTCCTGATTATGGTGCCGGATTTTAGGACAGAATAGGACTAGATTTAATATTAGGCATCCCAGACGGTCTCCAGCATCTGCCAATCACGCAGAGCTACGTGTAAAAGCGTGTAGAAAACGAAAGCTACGAGGCCCCATAATGAAGACGACGGCTGATGTTTGTTCTTCAGCAGTGGTTAATCACCACACGCTAACCTTCAGAGAGATGCTCAGATTCACAAAAGGCGTTAAACTGATTTAGTAGTTGACCAGCAAGCGTAGGACAGAGGACTAGAGTTTTTAGCAGAGCGAGGAGTAGCATAGCAGTATTGTATGCAGTACATGGTAGTTTGTAGTATAATAGTTTTTGTTGAAATGCAAATAAATACGTCTCTGGCACAAGTCTAAAAGGAGAATTGGTTTGTATTTGGTTATAAAACATGGCTACACAATTTAAGAGCCATAGATGGCAGATAAGCAGTTATGTTCCGTTTTTATTTCACTGCAGCATCGTGTTGTAGAATGACTAAATGTACCTTTAATAAATGCAGTCCATAGATGAGTTAGAGTCCTTTGCTTGCTTCTGATGAAAGTTGTGTTAACTGCTTTAAGTTGCTGTCAGCAATGACCCCCTCCCCCTCCCCCCCTTCAACTTTCATCTACTGCATTTTAACACTCTGATCCTTTCTCTGTACAGGTTTCCCAAAGATGCATTTGTGCTCCTGCTGTTGCTGGTTTACTTTCCAGTTGGCATTTGTTTGATGTTAATACGGATTTTTATTGGTGTTCATGTGTTCTTGGTCAGCTGTGCTCTTCCAGAAAGTTTTGTTAGAAGGCGAGTATTTTTCAGTTTAATACATTTTACTCTCAGCAGCAAGAATAGCTGTAGTAGTGTGTGTGTGTCTCAGTAATAATGTGTGTATTAATAAAAATAATAATAATTGAGGTACAAGTAGTAGTAGAAATATATGGAAAAACCTGACAGTTAATGCTAACACACTCTATATAATGCATACTATGTATCCCATTAAATATAATTGCAGCATGGATGCCTCACAGCTATAATGACTGCATTAGTGTCAGCCACCCCATTAAATACCATTAAGGTGATTGGCTGCTCAATATGTTGGTTATGTGTCTGTTACACAGCGACCTCTTGTAAATGAGACCTGGCTCTCAGTAATTTCCCTGATTTAAATAAACATGATGACCCTTAACATATAATTAGATAACACAACAAGAGCAGAGAGAAATAAAACATACTGAGCTCATCCCTCAAGCCTTCCCCTTGATTAAAGCCATCCTTATTTCTTTTTTCTCTTAGGTTTATTGTAAGGATTATGTGCTCAGTCCTGGGGATGCACGTGAGACAGAATAACCCTCGCTCCAGAGACAAAAACACCAAGCTGTACATATGCAATCATGTGACAGAGTGCGACCACAACATAATCAACCTTCTCACTCCCTGCAATACTGTGAGTGTTAGAATTTTAATATGTTCTTTCTTGAACCATGTTATACAGTATGTTTTCAACATTTTAGCCATCTTTGATCTGTAAGAATGCCACATGGTTCCTGCACCGGTTAGCACCTGCTATCAGCACGCACCAACTAATATGTCTGCGGTGACATAATTGTGGATATGGCACGTACCTCTTAAAAGTATAAACGTGTACCGGCATGCTGCAAACTGCACAGAGTTTAATTCAATGCTCGACATCTTACAGTATTGATAATTCATAAATAAGTCAGAAATTCTGTAGTTTGTAACCTCCATGTCAGTCAGTGTTGCATTTGAAGCACTGTGAATGCTCTTCTAGTGAAAGTACAAGGACAAAAATACATTATGTTCTGCATGTAAACTTCACTAGTGGCAGGTGATGCATGCACAAGGTGTGCACTGGTGCATGAAGCATATGGCAGTCTTTCTATTGAATCTTTGCCTTTTTTTATTTTGCCAGTGCACATTGTAGTATTTTACTGTGAATGCAATGTTAGGTGAGCCGGCCGTGTCTCTTTCTGCCTGTCAGCCCCAGTTAGAGGGCTCCACAGGCTTTGTGTGCTGGGCCAGAGGCTTCATGGAAATCCACTCAGCACCTGGCCAGGAAGCAATAGGAGAGTCTCTTCAGAGGTACTGCTCTACTGAAGGAACCCCACCGTTGCTCCTGTTTCCTGAAGAGGACACCACAAATGGTCGTGCTGGCTTGCTCAAGTTCAGGTTAGTGTGGACATTTTCTGTTGCAGGATGGTCGATGCAGTGCTAGCAGAAAGTATGACCCACTGAGGATTCAAATTCTTCTTTAGCTCTCTTGTTTCTGGTTTTAGATAGTTGTTCATATTGACCTACAGTAATTAAACCAGTTCCACAGCACAGCAGTAAATGTTTGAGATCCATCAGTATTTACACATGTAGACAGTGCTTTGGCCTCATAGTCATGATTTTGGTTGTAAAAAGAAACTGATTTTAATTAAGCCAGCCGCAGATCATCATTCCTCTTCCACAGAACTTTGAGATAGAGATGAATTACTTTGGCAGTTGTTTCTCTCGATTAATTTCCCTCTAGATTCCTATGAGCAAATTAATGTAAGGAAGTGAAAACAGCTGCAAAAGTTGATTAATTTCTCATTAATTTGCGTCACTCAGAACCAAGTAGGCTATACCTTCAGCTGAAGTCTCCTTGAGATGCACCAAAATTAAACAAAAAGCTGTAAGGAGCACTTCATAATAGGATCAAAAATATGGCAGTGCTTTTGATTGCAAAGTTCTGAAATTCACATTGTATTAGGTTTTTACCTAAAGTGACAGAATCGGACCAAATCTCAGCTCACTGGCTTTTTGCCTCATTTATAACTTATGAATATATTTAAATGAAAAAAACTGATAGTTCCGAGTTCTATTTCTCTCTTTGTATAAAATAAAAAAGGGGGTCAGATTTTGCTTGTGCAACCATATTTGTTCACAGCATACAGACTCACCAACTAACATATTAAACATGTGGATTTTTTGTTTCCTCCTCTCAGTTCTTGGCCTTTCTCACTGACTGATTCCATTCAACCTGTGGCCTTACGGGTGACCAGACCACTGATTGCTTTGGTAATGTCATTTGAACCATTAAGCATTTTAAGATCGAAACAGCACAGGGATAAGACGCCAAGATAAGAGGCACATTACTTAAATATTATATTATTGTGTATTTACAGAATTCATTGTTTGAATCTTGAATGCTGTTTAGAATGTGTGAGTATGATGGGAAAAGTACAAGGAGAAGAGATCTACTTTTAAATTCTTTTTTTTGTGTGTGCTTTATTTAGCTAGACATTATAATACCATTTCACAGCCATGGAAAATCATTACAAAATGAGTCAAACTTCGTTCAAGTAACAACAAACTGATTAGTGTGGGCTGCTTAAATCTAATCCAAGAATAATTCTGTCTTGTGTTGCCGTGTGCAGCAGCAGCAGCAGCTAACGTTGGGCTTTTAGATGTGTTGTTTGGGTCACCATGACACCACGCCACAGCTAGTATTCGTCCATGTCTTCTCTGTGGCTGTATGTGCATAACAATATGATTGACTTCATTGTATTTTGTCTGTTTTCAGAGCACACCAGAGTCAAGTTGGCTGATGGAGCTCTTGTGGACATTCTTTGCTCCATGTACAGTGTATCATGTAAGGTACTAAATAATTTGTATCATTTATTTCTATCAGCAATTGCTTTTTAAAAGTTGAACAAAGATATTCTGCGGCTGCATGATCACTAATAATCCAATAGTTAAGTTTTGTGTAAACGAGATCCACAGAGTATAGAAAGACAAAATCTGATGAAGACACTTGGCTTCGGCACAAGTAGCAACCCCAGGTTCATCTTCTCAGGCTAGTAATGGTGATTAATGATCACGAGTTTCAAATCGTCTTAAAACTAAATTGCCTTTGTAAGTCATTTTTAATTCTCTCAGGTCCAAATTTAGTTATTTAAATAGTCTCCTTTTTGCTTCTGAACATTTCCGTTGCCATAACTGTTGTCAGAATAACTTATTGGTTTGCTTTTTTTGTTTTTCATTTTCATCCCAGTTGGCTCCCGCCAGTATCCAGACAAGATGGCGAGTCCGTGCAGGAGTTTGCCAACAAAGTCCAGGAGGTAAAACTATTTTACCAGCTGAGTGGATTTATAACTGTCAAAACAAATGTGTAGAAAAACATGTTATACAGTGTTGCAACTTATCCAATTTCCTCACCCCCAGCACATATATATCCAGATCCATATTTAGTTTACTACAAGGGTCTAGCTATAGTTCCCCTAAAGCACAACATTATTAAATTTAGGATTTCCCCTGTATGTTTTGCCCTTCAGTATCTCTAATTTCCTTGTATTTTCTGTCTTTGTGCAGCAGTTGTACGCTAAAGATGTTTTTTTTTTTTTTAAATTTCAGCTACTATCCGGTGAACTTGGCCTCATCTCCACCAAGATCACCAAAGCCGACAAAGCAGAGCACATCAAAAGGAAAAGACACAGTGCACCACAAACACCTACAAGTAAGTTAATGACAAACACACATGTAAGGGTCAACTGATTTTATTTTTATTTTTTTTTGGTGGATGTCAGCTGTTCTTTTCCTTCCCCTAGGTGTCAGACCTGCCTCTATTGGACTTGGTTTCATGGTCCAGAGTCTGGGCACTGATGATCATAGGATTGCTAAAATGGCTCAACAGGTGAAGGACGTGTTGCCTCATGTCCCACTGAATGTCATCGCAAAGGACTTAGGTAGGGCCCAACCTCAGTGCTCACTTACATTTTGACCCCATGTCCTTGCCCCCCCTCTCCCCTCCTGTTGGAATATAAAGCCATTATTGCCCCCTCTGCTCTACCTGCTCCACCACCCTGTCCATTCTTCCACTTTGGAACACATCCTTCAAAACCCTGAATAGGGTTTGAATTGCCAGGCACTTACAGTTGTCTCTTGATTGTGTACAGCAAAAACCAATTGCGTTGACACCACTATAACAAATCTGCTGGAGAACAAGGAGGAAATGCCAATGGAAGCGACCGGGACGTCCACATTTGGGCCTTCTCAGAACAGCGCCTATTCCTCTGATTCTGCTCCCACCATAAAGGTTTGACCAGTCACCATGCTGCTGCGTCTGAGCTCTCTAACTGGGCAATTTATCATTTAGGATCATATCATAATCACATTTCCTGGAATTGTAAATTGCATCGAAACAATTCAGTGTTGGAAGTTTTAGTTCAGCTTCTTTATGTTGTGTCATATTGATTGTATTTGTTTTCATATGCAATCTATCTAGCTTTTAGTTGTTGTTGTTTTTTTACTAAATGACTAATTTCCATTTTCTTTTCATCCACAGCCTGCTGCCAAATCTTTTGGGAAATCTCCAGTTGACAGACATCTGTCTCTCCAAGAGAGAAAAGACGCGCTGTATAATTTTGCGAGAAGGTGAGCTATTCTGGCCATTAGCCATGCCCGAACATAAAAAGATTATTTTATTATTTGTCAGAGGAGCAGCATTTGTTTCAATGTTGCAGCAGAAATGGTGGAAAGGTCAGTCCTACAAGGTGGCATTAAAGATTTCCCTTCATTTCTCAACTATTGTTTTAATCAAATGTTTCTGGACTGGTTGAAGATGCTCCATGTGTGTGTGTTCAGTTCATGTTAATAAGACACCTCAGAGAAAAGCCAAAGCTGCTTCATTATGCGCAACATTTTGTAGTTGTGCAGGAGTGAACAGTCCTACAATATTCATTTGGTTTGAGATGTACTTTGAATTTATTCCTACGGGTCATGTCTGTCACTTAATACTGATTCTACATAGTGCTAAGCAGCACCAGGCTACGGTTGCATGCAGAAATGCACCTGTCTTCTCTAATTTAGACCCTACAGATATGTTCTAAAATTCAGACGGTCTCTAAAACAGCAGTGAAGTGACTAACAGTTAGCTGGCGAGCGTAGTGGAACATAAAGCCGAGTCGGATGTTTGTTAACACATTTGCTGCAACAGCTTTGATGGTAATGTTTACAGCTTGTGGTGTAGCCCCCAAGTGGCCAAATCCTTTTCTCAGGTTAAACTACAGCTCGGAAAATGATGCACATGGAAAACTACACTCCCAGTGGGACTCAGTGTAATGTTCCATTGATGCTTCTAGTATTCATGTTAGAAACAAAACATGGCAGCTGAAAAATATATTTCTTGGACAAACTTACTGTATATTGAAGGTAAAACTGTTTTACAGTTGGAGAGTTTGATAAAAAGGCACTGCATTCATTTTATTTTTGGTTCAGAAAGGCGCTGACAACAAGTCCAGAAGCAACAGTGATATATGTCTGTAATTGTTTGTGTCACATTAACCTTCTATCTATATCTATATCTATATCTATATCTATATATATATATATATATATATATATATATATATCTATATCTATATCTATATATATATATATCTATCTATCTATATCTCTATATAT
>JAVQJV010007968.1:0-11190 GCA_036024995.1 Gadopsis bispinosus
CAGCAAACTCTATTCACCTCGAACTCTTTTGACTCAGCTGATTTCTGTCAGTGTTTCAGTGTAATAGAAGTTACAGTTTAATTTAAGGCCTGCTGAGGATCCTGACATACACCTGGCCCCTCCGGAGGGGTCCAAAGACACGACAGCTACCAGCTGGATCTCTGTCATTTACTTTACACTGTCTTCTTGATTTTCATGAAGGATCAAAACTCTGTTTCACCGTGTATTTTATCTTCTCTTTGTGCTCTGCCAGCGCAAACTGTGATGCTCAAGTGAGCCCGGAGGTTTCTGTTCCCGTATCACAACCAGGTTGACGTAAAGTGGAGAATCCCACGATTCAGACACAATTTAAAACTCATCTCTATGACGTTCGCTTCAAAAGTTATTTAACGTTTTGCAAAAACATGTACTTGGTCCTAAAGGGTTGAAGCAAGCCTGGCAAAGGCTACAAGTACTAGCATTAGCTAGCGAGACTTCCCTCGCAAAACAAATGCAGATTTTAAAGAGGAATGGTTGCCTGCCGTGACCTGCGACCATCACACGTTAATAGCAGTCGTAAACGGGGCCTCGGCGTTCACAGCTATGCTAGCAGCTGTGTGAGGCTCCTCCTGCAGAGGAGAACCAGAATGTCTGGACCCAATGTCGTGTCAGTCCATCCAATAGCTGCCCAACAGACTGACATTAGCATCCCCGGAGCTACAAGAGGTAGCTCTGTGAGGTCTGTTTCCACAATATCAACAGATTGTTGCTAAATGTGGGAGGGAAAATAAAAATGTTGATTTATGCGGGAGACAGAGGGACGAGGCGGATTTGTCAATGACACTGTTGTTTTTCTTTTAACTGTGTGAGTGTGTGTGTGTGTGTGTGTGTGTGTGTGAAAGAGAGAGTTTAAGGCGTCTGAGAAAACAAACACACACACATTCACAGAGGAAAGCGGAGAATATAAACAGGAGGCGGGGGGGGGGTGCTCTTCCGGACTCATAATTACATATTTCGGTGATGAGGGATGAACAGCGGGTGGCGACGGCCTTCTTCTTCTTCTTTGTTTACATTTTTTCTTGCCCTTCCATGTGCTTCACATGCCCACAGAGACTCCCAGGGGCTTAAAGGGGCATTTCACTCATAACTCCCAGCAACTGCCCCGTCTTTCAGTGCAGCTAATGAAAAAACATTTGCTACAGTCTTCAGTTAATTAGACGCTTTACTCGTTTTGCTTTGGTTTAGCTCCCGCTCTTAATAAGCACTCGTCTCGTCTGTTTGAGTGCTTAAGTACTTGAAACTATAATCACATACGGCATTTTGTCACTGTGTCACAACACTGAGTCGACATGAAAAGTGTGAACTCATAATTGGGTATTTGCCATTTGAAGAGGAAAAGTATTGGTGGCGCATTTTGCATTTAATTCATAGCTGCACGTCATAAAAACGTCTTTTATGAAAAAGAAGTGATGCATTATTTTGAAGCACTCACTGACAGTTTAATGCAGAGCTGCAGATTATTACACTAGGATTAAATTCAGCACCAAACCGTAATATTTTGAGAGGAAAGTCATACCTTTTCAGAATAAAAGTTGTTATATTTTGACAGTAAAGACGTAATATTTCGAGAATAAAGTTTTGAGAATCAAGTCATTGTATTTTAAGAATAAAACCTTCTTCTTCTTCTTCTTCTTGTAGCTTTACAGCGGTTGGCATCCAGGTGCATTGGAACAGACAATAAACTCAATATCTACATTCCTTCAACCAAAACACACACACACACACACACACACAGTCATTGCATTTTCAGAATAAACTTGTGGTATTTGAAAGTAAAGTAATTTTAAAAATGATCTCAACATATATTGGATGGATTACAGTGAAATTGGTCCATGGTTCTCACAGGATGAATCCTAATTTCACTTTTGTCTTTAATTAGCTACCTGCAATTTGCGTTTTAGTTGCTTTTAAACATTATTTTACATTTTTCAATTTTATTTCATGCACTGCTGCACTTCTTTTAGTTTTATGCGTACCATTTCTTAGATTCTGTTCAAGTTTTATTTTTCTTAACTGCACTTTATCTTATGGCATTCTCTTCTACGAAGCACTTTGAACTGCATTTCCTGTATGAATGGTGCTATATAAATAAAGTTTATTATATTATTATTATTATTATTATTAATGACTTTATTGATCTTCTGACTTTTCCTCTAGTGCCACCATCAGGTTTAAAATTGAAATTTGTATTATTCTTTGGCTTGTGACTAGAACAACTAATAATATTATTCCCAAGTGCAAACTGACAGATGTCAGCATGCTAACACAACAAAGATGGTGAACATTGTAAACATTATACCAGCATGTCGGCGTGCTGACGTTAGCATTTAGCTCAAAGCTCTGCTAGTGTGGCTGCAGACTCTTTGGTGTCGCTGCAGATTTAAAAAACGGACTGATCCTGTTGTCCATAAGGAAAATACAGACAGTGCAACAACTCAGACACAAAGGATTTGTTGTATTTGGTTGGTTCATATACAGCAACACCCATGACTCTTTGTTGTGTTCTGTTCAGGCTGTAAAGTTCACCCATAAAACAGTCTCATGAAATCACAGTGTTATAAAAGTCAGTTGTCTTTGAACATGCTTTTAATTCCCTCTCGAAAACGCACAAACGCATGAGTTTCCATGCAAAGCTCAACACCTCCCAGCTGGAGTTAATTTTTACTGGCTTTTCCAAACAATGCCAACTAATTCCCATAAGTGAGGAGTGGAAGATGCTCTGACCTTGAACACTACGCTGCCAGTTTATAGATGTGGGACGAAAAAATGCATTTTAGTCATTTTAGCAGAATTATTTGCCAAAAACAGAAATGCATTATCAGTTACATTAATCTCACCACAAACCGATCCAGCAGTTAGTTTCTCTGACTGATGATGTGTTTTATCTGTGTTTGCGTGAACTTATCTAAATCTTCTGTGCTTGGTGCCTTGCAGTCAGCTTTACGGTCTACAGGAGTCCGTGTTGGAAGTGAACGCAGCACCACAAGAAAAACCCAAACAATAAGCTGCTGCCACAATCTGCCCGAAGATCATGTAGCTACTCTGATACTCACCGAGGCAAATGTCTTTATGTGACAATAAAGTAATGTTTGAACACCCCAAGGCTCAACGTGGGCTTTTTAAGAAATTACAGCATCATTTCCACCAGTTATCAAGATAAAGTGATTTTATATCTCCAGCATGCTGGTTTTTCTTTTTAACAAACTGGTCCTAATTCACGCTTCAGCTATCTTCTTATGTCTCAGGTCAGCGTAGGGTTTAACATCACCAATGAGGCCGTGTAATTTAATTTATCAACTGATTTGGGAATGAAACTCGTCCGCACATGGAGCTGAACAGGTAGCATCACGGTAACTGGCAACTTTAAGGGCCGAGATTATGCTGATGAAGAAACCTGATGAGCAGCTGGTTTTCAAAACCAAACCTGAAAGACAAGCGTGAGAGAGGTTCAGGATGAGAAGATGAAAACATTCTGTCATCTTTAAACACTCCAGCTTTTTAGAATTCTTCTCATCACTATTTTCTTCCGTGTGCATTTACATCAAAGTTATTCATTTAAACTGTGGGGGGGTTTATTTCTCCAACACAGATCATAAGTCCAGGATGATGCCATCTGGAACTAAATAACAGAGCTGTTTTAATAAAGTATATATAAAAAACAAACCTACTTCAGGCAGTATCCCCAAAACCACAAAGGCTCATGGGTAAAATAGAACATATACATTTTGGACTAATAAACTTTTAAGTTGTGTATCCTTCAAAAAAATGGACTCTGTTTTACTGTGGAGAGAATAAAACCCTCTCAGAATTACATGCGTGTGTCTTGTAGTAGGAAGCATTTAAAACTTCTAAATTGCCACCTGGACCTTCTGGGTCATTAGCTGCCCATCTGAAGAGAAAGTGTAGGGTTGAGAGAGAAGGAGCTTGACTGTAATAAATGTAATAATACATATTCGTTGACGCGCGTTCGAGTTAATGACGTCCAATCAGTCACATGCTCGGGTCTCCGTACACGAACAATTACAGGCCTGCTTGGCTGCAGCCGACGGTAATCGTTTGCATCAGCTGAGTGCTGACGCTGTAAACGCTCAGACGACCTGCTGTTTTTAAAATGACACTGGGTGTCCAACCTCATGCGTGCGAAGGGAGGGGAACGCGCAGAAACGGGTTTTTCTTGAGCTATGCCCTGTACCATTAGTGCATGCACACACGGCTTCTGTTCATTTCACCACAATGTACTGAATGTGCATCGCGTTGCGCATTTAATCCCCGTTTTTGTTACACCATTGTTGCCTGGTGGTGATGTTACCACTTGATTTGGACACTCGTCCTCGCCGGTCTCGTCTGTTACATCCCATGGGTTTTGTGCGTGTTTGCCGTTTTTATTTTGAAATCCTTCCTGTCCGTTCAGTTCCTCAAGCCAAAGTCTGCTCCCAAGACAGGAAATCAATCCAACATCTACAGTATGTTCGGTATGTGGCAGAGTAAAATTTGTGGATAATTGGCACGACCTACCAAAACCAAACCACTGATATGCTTTTCTGGCACATTACGGTAAATAAAGACGACAGGAAGAAGCAGTCGCAGAGAATCAGACCTTCCTGTTAGCAGGAAATCTGTTGTTTGTTTTACCCACAGTCATCTGCGCCGCTTGAAACACGACTGACGCCTCGAGGTGTCAAACCTCTCACCCTGCCCTGCTCTGCCCACTGTGGACAATCTGGCAGAAGAGACAAACATCCGACTGCGTTCCTCCTCCGAGCTTGTTACTGGAGGATGTGGCGGCCTTGAAGGAAGTGGTTGTGATTGTTGTTGAAAGTGGGTGTGAGTGCTGCATTTTGTAAAAAGTGATTTATGAGACCTCTGGGTTCCTCTTTTGTCTGTACAGCTGCAGTTTCCTCATGACTGCGTGTCTTTCAGACACCACGCTCTTAAAATGCCGGAGCCCTTTGTGTTTTTGTCCTTGAATGTCGAGGACTCGAACCTGCTGACCCCGAGGCCTGGACCATGGGGCAGGGTTTGGGGTCAGCGAGTTAACTTCAGGTTTAACTCTGGGTTTTCAAGGTTACGATGATGGTTCACTTCTTACATCGGCATGGTAACGGATGCTGCGCGCCTAACCTGCTCCGGAGCAGGTTATGTTGGAGACAGTGAAAGAGGTTTTGGTTCAATACTGACAAAGTCAAGACTCAAAGCATGAGACACAATGTATTTACTTTATTAACATTAAACCAAAACTGCCATCATTTCCTAACTTTGAGCAAAGTGCTTTTGTTGCCTAGACTTTCTCAAATGTCAGAGTCCGGCACTTTATACAATTCGTCGATTGATCGTTTCAGTCATTTTTCAAGCAAAAACGGTGAAACGGTTCACATCTTTCTAGCTTCTCCAACGTGAGAAGCTGTTTGCTGTTTCCTCTGGTTTCTATCACTTTACACTGAATACTTTTGGGCTTTGGACTGTTGGTCGGACATCTGAAGACGTCACCTTGGACTTTGAGAAACCGTCTGATGCTTCATAGTGTAAACAATGGGGGGGGGGGTCAGCTAATTAATCAATACTGAAGTTTCAGCCCAACTTTGTCCCATCCATTTGCCCCAAAACACCTCCCTATGACCTGCATGTGGTCCAAAAATATATCCCCTCCCCCACTGGAAAAAACGACTTGTTGGTTGAATCTTCAAAACAGCATCATCAGACTATGACTGGTTTAGTTCTGACTGCTGCGACGTCCATAACGAAGGATGGAATCTTATTGTGCTGTTGCTGTGAATAAAAGCATCAGCCAGGAGCCAGAAATGAAAGTGTAAACATCAACAAAGCCTCTGCAGCCCACGGAGTGTTTTCCCTGAATTCAGGGGAAAACAGGTTGACACAGTGAGTGGTTTTATTGCTCCCCCGCGGGGAACTCGGTGTGTCTGAAATGAGTTATCGCCAGGGCCAGGCAACATAAATCCACCCTGACACAAGCACTCTGCCAGCCAGGAAACAAGTCAGTCTGTCAGCAAGTCCAGTTAGTCAGCCAAGCTCACAGCGCACAGACAGGTCGGCCAGCTCGCAGCCAGACGAGCAGGATTCAGGACGCCGGCCGGTCAGTTAGTGCCGCAGTCAGTCAGATAAAAAGCCAGCAAGAGTGTTTATGAGGGAGTGATGTTAACCAGTCAGTCACAGCGGTACAGCAGTACAACACAAAGCCTACAGTAACGTGGGAATGCTGCTATACTGTAGGTCCACTTTGAAGTCCAGAGGAAACGCATGGAGATGTATGTCCTTGTACTGCTTTCATGCTGATTGCACCACTTTGGCAAGTTCGTCATGTTAGAATTTAGCCCGAACTTAAACAAACACATCCCCTAATTGTCCGTAAACAGTTGATTTTGATTTGATGATTCAAAATGACGCCAGACAAACGCACATGAATGAAAAGGCGGAGTGACTAAGCTTCCATGTTTCAAGCTCTCCACTAAATATAAAGCTACTGATGATAAACGCTACAAATGACTGAAAGCCATCATTTTAAAGACACATAAGAAGTGGAACAACTAAAGAAAACCCTGAACACCTTTTTAATACTTAAGCATGCATTTTTTTGGTCACGTTTGTCCATTTTCTGACCAGGTCTCCTGGTAAACGTTCCCTTTTCCTTCCTTGATATATATCAGTCTTCCTGTGGCTGAATACGTGTGTGTGCTGAAGCTGGACGGGCCTCTATAAGTCATCCAGCCGGGCTGACGGCCACACAACTCACTGAATAACCAACTGTCTCACTGGCTGACTGCTCCAGCGGCCGTCTGGCTGACGGGGCAGTCAGGTGATTACAAGGACGCCGTTTGGTTTTACAGCAGAATAATATGACCACTGTTCGCCCTCTTTCCTTTCTCTCTCGCCCCGTGAGGGTGCAGAGGGGGCCGGTAGGGGAGCGATTAAGATTTTAGAGAGCTGCCTGGCTGGTTTCAGGGGTTAGAGGGTAAAGAGTTGGGATTTATTAGGGCCATAAATTAGACCCCCCCCCCCCACCACATCGCTTGCTCCACTACACCCTCATTATTTTAAATTTCTCCTTCTTACCTCGCCCCTGCCCTCTGTGCATAGATAGATAGATAGAAAGATATGTTGTTCATTCAACTGTGAGAGGCTGAAGAACGGCTTGTTACGGCGCTGTGAAAGCCACACAGACAGCGAGGCATTCAGCTTTGACCTACAAATCTTCCTCTAATGTTTGTGGACGTGTCGACGCCACAGAGATCCATCTGTACTCCGGTCCGTCCTGAACGACCCCCGACACCTCTGAGCTCTGCTTTAGGGGGGAACAGGGACGCGTCAGTAAATACAGAGGAATTCAGGCGAAAGATGTGATGATTTTTAAATGTGAGTTTTACAAGTCTGTGATGCATTTATTATTATTTTTTTTAAAAGTATTATTTAAGTTCATCTCCTTTCTCTCTCTGTTTGCTTGTATTAATCTCGCTGCATCATTCCTGGTTGAATAAAACCTAGAATATACCAAATGATTGTTAGAACCATAAAGATTTAATTTATTTTATGTCTACATTCAGTATTTCTCAGCAAAATGTTTGACATCCTTGAGGTCTAATAAATGTGTTAATTCCCCACAAAACACCTGTTAAACCGATTTTTATTTATTTTTTATAAAAAGCTTGAAACCTGCATTGTTAACATCCATGTTTTTGCTTGCGGTCTTCTTCCTCTCTGCCTTCGCTGACACATTACTGTCTTTCTTGATTTGTTACCACCCGTAGACCAGAGTGAAACCATTGGCAGGAATGTCTGTCGCATCGCCCACGTGTAAAAACGTTCCGTTCTGTTGTTCTTATAGCGCGACGAGTCAAAAACGGTGAAAAATGTCACGAATCTTAGGATTGGCAGAATTCTTCAGTTGTTTGACGTCTGCTGGTTCATTAAGACCAAGATCAAATTAAAGAAAGGCAAATGTTATTCCTGGTTATGCTGTTTGACCAAACAGGACAGTGAAAACACAACTTCAGAGCTCCTCTTCCGCCACCAGCCTCTTCTCCCCTCAGTGTTCGGAGGCTATTTCCATCCTTGAAGGCATGGGCCCAGAGCGCTGTGGGTGTGTGTTGGTCGTCCGATTAAAGGGCAGCCATTGAGGAGTGTGTGTTTTGTGGTCTGAACCAACGGAATGCAGGACGCCATACGGGCCTGGGCTGACGCAGCGGCACCACACCGAGATCTGAGCGTGTGGAGTTGAGGGGTGGGGGAGAGGTTGTGGGATGGACGACGGGTGCGTTAGGGGTTTTAAAGCATCAGGTTATAATATATAAACTATCCCTAATCCTGATTCTTAACTTGTCAGTTTGAAGAGGTGAAGACTGGATAGGAGGACTTCACTTAGCACACAATGACTTTTTATTTTAACGGTCTGAAACTCAAAAGAACCGACAAACACGCACTTTTTCCTGGAAAAAGTGTTTTGTGAAATGAATGAGAAAATCGGTGAAGTGCAGCAGAAAGTTGCTGCAGTTGTTTTTTCCTGGGTCAACGCTTCAGACTGTGTCATCAAAGTGACCCGCTGACTCTCCTGCTTACATACAGTGTGCATGTTTCCCTCGCTCGCTTGCAGTGAGCGGCCCATTGACATACCAAGGACTTCTTTCAGCATGTCTTCAGGTCTGAGGCTCTTTCTAAGCAGCGAGTGTGGCCTGACAGAGGGCTGTTTTCAAGCCGGCCCTGACATTGATGAAACGCCTCCGGCAGAGTCCAGGAGCTGCAGCTCAACACACAGTGGTGAGAGTGTTGACCGAGACCACCGGTCTGTACGCAGTTTTCTACAAATCAAACCACACACTGAGGCCTATTTGATGTCTGACACTTTGAATCCACACGAGCGTTTGGAGGAATCTTGTTTCCCCGTAGCTGCCCATTTCAGTCTATTTCGCCCCACAGTTATAATTGTCCAACTACTCGTAAAGGAAGAGTCTGTGGCATTTTCATATCAGCTACTTGCCCTGTCATAAAGGTCTGTCTGTTTTTATGTCTCTACCAAACCTGGCAACCTCATTGCGACATCAAGACTCTGTCACCGTTGTTCACCAGGAAACAGGGTTCGCACAAAGTCTTGGAAAATGCTTAATTTTAACAGATATGTTTGGAAAAATCATTTAATATTATAGAGCAACATTAGCATTAATTCCAAGTCACGTTTTGGCCACCTGACGAATATTCACTCTCCTTTTTGCGTAGCTTCGGTTTCCACAAACTCCTGAGAGAAATATGTGCCTCTTTAGCAGCTAAATGCTCCACTATGTTCACCAGCTAGTTGTTAGGTTTGTCCGTCTGCTGTTTGGTGCTGAGCAGGTAGCGCACAGTCCATTTTCTACGAGCTTTTTCATTGAAAAGAGCTGGACATTTCGCTGATGGGCGCGAACCAAGACAGAGAAGTTATGGGTTATTTTTGAGCCTCATTCCCGAGCACAGAAAGAAGGCGCAAATATAACTCCAAATTTAACTCCATAAAACTATACGCAGCGCCGAGGAGACCTGCAAAGGCTGGTGATCATTTTGTCATTTTGATCCGTAACAATATTGATTATAGTTGCTTTAGACAGTGTATTACCTTTTTAATTTATTTGGGTAGTCACAGTTCACTTGTGTGCGTGTAAATGTCCTGGACTCTCTAAAAGTAGAGAGAGTAGAGGAGGAGGGCTTGTGGGTGGACGGCGGTGTTTTGCTGTAACAGATCTCCTTAACAGCCCAGGAAGAACACGAGGCAAAGGAAGTCAGGCCCTCGGTGTCCTGCTGCATGCCTTGTTACTGCTCTGCTGCAGTGTCTCTGTGTGAGACAGTGAATGAGTTACAGACAAACAGACACTTGGTTAGAGAGGCACTGTGAGTACAGACAATGACATGAGTCATGTGGGTGAGTGTGTGTTTGCTGAGAGGAAAGAGTGGAGACACACACACACACACACAGTGGGACCAGCGCAGTAGTTTCCTGGTTGTGGAAGTGAATGTGACTATTACTGAGGTATTAACGTCTCCAGATTGCAGGCCTGTTCCTGCCCCCGCATCCGCCGGCACTCCTCCGTCCACAACCGTGAAATTGGGACCATGTGTTCCTGCTGCTGCACTCCTCCTCCTCCTCCTCCTCCTCCCCTTCAACTGGCCAAAAGCAGGTTTCTCAGCCCTCCTCCTCCTCCTTTCCCCTCCTCTTCCTCTGTTAGATAGAGTAGCGCTTCAGCTTCTTTCCTCCTCCTCCTTCACGACTCCAAGACTTTTAAGTCTAAAGGCAAAGATGTTTCTATCTTTTCTGACTGGCGAGCTGCGCGTCTTTGTGGTCCTGACGCAATGAATCCTAATGCACGACTGAGAGAAGAGGACTTGTGAAGTTCAAATCCTCCGTGCTTCCACCACCTTGCATCGTCTGTTTGGGATCGTCCCAAAAACAGCTGGAAACAGTTCAGGGTGGGGGATTCCGACGTTGTTAGACGATCTGACGAGCGCTTCATACGTCCTACTGATGCCTTTCTTCTCTTCCCTCATGAGAGGCGGGTAAACTCACATGAAAGCCATTTAACGGCTAACAAGAGTCACGTCCATGCTAGCAGCTCCGTGAGGCCGCGGTCAGTCACAGCGATGCTATGAGCTAAGCGCTAACATCGGCATGCTAACGTGCTGATGTTTAGCAGGTATAATGTAGTTTAGAGTGTTTGCATGCTAACATTTGCAAATTAGCACTTAAAACTAAGGGCAGCTGAGGATGAAGCATTGGACAAACTTTTATCTGCTGTTGGCGCTAGAGGAAAAGTCAGAGGATCGCCAAAGTCCAACACTTCGGCTGGTTTTCAGAAAAACAATATAATGGTGAGAAAGTGGTGAAAGATGAGGGAATGAACATGTTTGTAAAAACATGTTTGTCTTCTCAGTTTCCTCGACTCTTTCGCTTCTTCCTCTCCCGTCATCCCTCCATCTCCTCCTCCCGTTCTGTCGGCGTCACCCCTGGCAGGAAAAATAAACTTGACCCCTGCATCCTGGCGAGAGGTGACCTCCCCACCTCAGCAACCCCTAAACACACACACACACACACACACACACACACACACACACACACACACACACACACACACACACACACACACACACACACACACACACACACACACACACACACAC